>JASDQU011402628.1:0-11894 GCA_032191745.1 Picea mariana | reverse complement strand
GTTAGGAAAAAAAAATACCAATCAACCCTTCAATGGAGGCAACTAGTTGAAAGGGATTGGAAAAACTCTTGAAGGTTGGAATCATCTTTCCGGTCAAGTATTCTGAATGTGTTTCAAGTTTGATTCCTGTTCGGAAATAAATTGATCATATCATATTTTGTGTTGATTTTCATGCATTAAATCGGGCTAGTATAAAATATCACTTTCCTCTCCCTAACATGGAAATGATTCTGCAGCAAGTTGCAGGGTCACAGATGATGCCCTTACTTGACGGTTTTTCCGGTTACAATAAAATCAAGGTAAAAGGGGCAGATAAATATTAAACCACCTTTATTACTCATTGGGGTACCTCTGCTTATGAACGTATGCATTTTGTCTTGTCTGATGCAAGCACCACTTTTAAAAATACCTATGCAAATAACTTTTGACGATTTGATCGGTAAGGTTATTCATGTTTATCTTGATGATATAATCGTGTAAGTTAAAGGGCTGTCAATTGTCTCAAAGTTTCAAGAATTATGGTTGGGTCCCTTCAAGTTTGCTTTCGTCCTGGGTACTAACTCTTACATTCTAAAATATTTATAGGAACAATTTTTTTCCTACAACACTAACGATTCTCACTTAAAACACTACGTGGAACCAACTTGAAAATTTTTAACACTGTTTGGATTTTTTTATATATTAGTAGTCTTGTTCTGTTTTCATTTTCACCACTTCTTTTCAATTCTTCTTTTGCTATAGTTTAAATTCTGCTTGCCTTTTAATAGATTCCTGTTGCTTTTACAATTCTGTCATTTTATTTATGTTGTTCTTTTATTTTGCAGTCCAGACCCATTTCTGTCATGAATTTTATTGCTTTTCATCTTTTTAGTTTAATTTTGGTCAAGAATAAGATGTTGGATAAGTTATGCCACATTGACACTCCTGCGAGGTATTGTTAGTCAATAACAATCAATCTTACACAACTGTTACGATGTTCCCCCTGAAAGCATAATTGAATTTGTTATCTGCTTTCACTATTGTCTTATAATGAAATTGGTTATCTTCCGCTTCTGCTCTGCATTTCTTCATCCATTTAAGAGTTAAAAGAGCAAGTCCATAAAAATTTTCTCCTTGAAGTCAAGAGAAAATTCTGGTTGGATGATTATGCATATAGGGATAAACCCCCTCATACTTAACATTTTTCATGAGTTATTCCCTAGTTGTGGGTCATTTTTCCATACTATACTATACTATGCTATACTATACTATACTATACTATACTATGCTATACTATGTGCAAATGAAATAAAAAGGAATTAGTGTTAGTCCTAACTATCGATTGTTAGTGGCTATATGATTTATATTGAGTTATATTGGGCACATTTGATTTATGTTATGGTATGGTTTTGGAAATGGTTAATATGGATTGGGATGGCGCAATTGGCAAGCAATATGTGCAAGTTTCAATGCATGGAATTAAAGGCATGGTTTTGGCTGGCTGTCGTGTACTACAAAATTGAATGGGGTGAAAGATGGAAGCAACGTGCAGTAAATGCACGTCACTCCATACTTCTCCCATTGGACTATCACCCTAGGATGGTTATTGTTCATTTGGTTTTACTGTGTTCAAGCTCCGAGATTCAAGCCTGGAAGGAACTGCTCAACCAACTCACCTTTTTTAAAGACATTGGTTACAGGTATGGTTCTTTTTGCCCAACCATGAATTCACTCTGTGTATGAAATGAACAATGGATCGATAATGTGTTGGTTTGTGTTTTCCTGAAATTGGCAACTGTGTAAATGCCTGAGTATTTTCTCTGGAATGATTGTGTGGTTATTTGTTTGCAAATGGAAAAATTGATGGTTGAAGTTGTGATTTCATTGGTTGTTCTGTGTGGTGGAAATTGTGATGGCTCACTATTGTTTTAAGTAGTTATGAGTATTTTGTTGGAGGGTTTCACTTTGTTTATCCTTGATGGCCACCTCATAATTAATGGTAACCATATCCAGTTGTATTTGGTTTCTATGGGGTTACTGTGTATGTTTCAACCACCTTTTGGTCACTGTGTATCTTCCAGAGTCATGTTTGTGGGATTTTCACCTGGTTGTGGGCTTATTTTGTGGTATTGGCATCATCACATCTTGTTATGGGGTGGCCATTATGCCAAGAAATATGCTTTAGGGTTGTTGGTACTACTCGGGGTCTGCATTTCCAATGGCATTGTTATAAATTGGTTCGGCTACTGGGAAAAGAGCGAGGGTTATGCCTCCGCACGTTCTTGGTATTGGTTATTGTCCAGTGAGAAATCTATGTTCCTCTGCATCGTTGCCTACTCTAACTGGTGTTGAATTGTCACACTATTTTACAAACTAAGAGTTATAAAAGCTTGTGGTTCAACCGTTCTTGTTTCGAAGGTTTCCCACCTACTGTTGATATGGTTGACCTCTAGTCTCCCTGTGTTTTGGTGACCGAGAAAACTCTTGATTATTTCTTTTGTTCATGATTACAAAGACCGATTTTGATAACCCAAACCAGTCGCACTCTTGTTGGGTATCTGGTTGACTGTCATAAATTGGTTGAATGGTTATGATATTCATTTTGAGTATTGTCTTGTCTCTGTTTGATCGGGTTTTTGGAAAGTTGTAATTGATAATGAGAATTGGTATACAATCATTGCCTCCTTTTGTTGTGACAGTTGAATCAACAATTGAGCTCGTTTTTTTATTAAATTGGTTGATTGAGAGTAAATGGTAATGTACAGTCAGAGGGTTGCCTCTTTTTGTTATGCGTTGGTCATTGTGTTCCTATAGCGTGATATCAATTGAAGTTGGTGGCTTCTGTGTGTTTAATTTGTCCCGATCAAGATTATTGCAAGTTGGAAAGTTGATGACTATGACTTGGTTGTTTACTGTGTATGGTTTAGGGAGACATCGTGCATCGTTTTGTTTTATTGCACCATCAGAGATGAAGCACATGTGTTGTAGTATGGTTTCATTACAAGTTTAATTGTAAATATTGTCACAAGAATGGAATCAGGCAAGTTTTAAAAGAGTCTGTTCAACTCAGGAAAGACCTATGTCTATGTTTGATTTGGGGAATTACGAATTATGAACATTGGTTGATTTTTTATAGAAATATATGATGGACAGAGATGAAACAATATGACTGTGTGTTCCTTTGGATTTTGCTATATATTTAAAAAAAGTAAATGAAAAGAAACAAGAATTCTATTAACATGAAGGTTGAAAGGCATAGTTATTCTGAGTAGGATGATACACTGTGTTAATGGAAAAGTTTGAATATTTAAATGTGGGACAGTGAACAAGTTTTAACACACAATAATTGTTTAATTGGTGTTGGATCATTTGTATTGAATACAAAATTGTTTTTTTTATGGATTACTTAATTGGTTTTACGAACAATATTCGTTCTTTTCCCTACCATTATTTCACTTTTCACACATTACAAATCCCCTCGCCTTCCCATATTCACTATCCACTTCCTGTTGTTAAAATTTAATTATAGTTAAGATAAATTATGTATTATGAGAATTAAAGGGTCGCAGGGATGAATTACAGTGATATATTCTTTTGATTTATGATACAAATGATTGTTTGATGTTTGTGAGCAGTAATCATGATCTATTCCCCCTCATTTTAACAATTTTTTCTCAATACAATCCCTCACATATCCCAAAACCCTTGTTCACCCCCTGCTCAATTAAAAGTATTAAATGATTGTATTGATTGGATTGCATGAGTCTGATATGTTGCTGAGCCAAACTTTGTTTCATATTTAAAAGAGTTGTCATGTATGGTTGTTGAAGAAACTATTTGCTAATCAATAATGCATACATGAATGAGATTTTTCAGTAGAGGTAACCATGGTTAGGGTAACATAGGAAGAGGAAATTGGAATAGGGGCCCTAGAAGGACAAGGTTATTTATACACTTTGATTCAGACTCACAAGAGTTAGGCCAACTATTTCAAGATGGATTTTTTAACTTGATTGGGCAAGGAGTGGTCCAACCTAGGCCTGAAAGCCCTGCCTTCCAAGCTCCACATGTCCTTGGTATTCCAGTGCCTCCTCATGTCTCACTGCAACCTGGAGTCCCTGAAAATGAAGGATGGCAAGAGATTGTCCACCCGACAGTCTCCCAACATCGTGGCTAGCCTAACTTGTCTTTACTTGCTACTCCACCTTTTAATCAAATTGTCCAAGCTGCCCCTGTCCAATCACTAGTACAGTCTTCCCATGCAAGTAAAAGGTTAAAAACCGAGGGCCACCATGATACTGACAAAGGAAAATCTACTGCTTCCCCCTCCTCACCCTCAAATGACTCTGCCGAATCCTTGTCCTCCCGCATGCATTTGAGAGATGATTTCTCTCATGTGATCAATGAGATTAGGCCTAAAGGCTCCACACAGCCTATGGAAAATTCAGAGAGATCAAAGGGTGACAAAAACAATAAGGGAAAGATTGCTTCCCAGAGTGGAAAATATGGATTTTAGGTGTTTTTATTTATTGATTGTTGAGAACAGTTGACTTTTGAAATTTTGGACAACACACTATTTTTGGAAATAATTTCAATTACCATTGATATAAATTGTCAAAATATGAAAGTGATGATAGGAGTCACAAGGAGGGATGTTTTTTTTGATTAACTGGTTGTGTTATGATTGTTAAAGAACTAAAGGGAGTCACAAGGGGTACCACCTACTAGTTATTATTTATTAAAAACCCTTATTATGATTTTATTACTTTCCCCCCTTAACTAAAAAGTTGGTTGAGTTTTAGTTAACTTAACTAAAGAAGTAGTTCAACTACTTCAACTAATTCTAAATTTCTTAAAGGAAAAAGGAAAAGGAGGAACAAGAGGAGAATATAAGGAGAAGCATACTAAGTTATGCTCTTTGAGTTTTTGTTGAGATAGTTCAATTTTCATTCATTGTTTAATTCATTGGAAGCCTAATTCTCTTTTATGATAGCAGGGTCCTATTATAGACAACAATATTCAGGGCTGAATCACATCATTCAGACACTTGTTTTTCAGAGGTGTTGATCTATCTTTGCTAGTCTGTGTAGACTTGTCTGTTTCTGAATTCAATTTCATGACTGACAAAGGCTGTTGTGCAGAGTCGAGTGGGAAACAATCTGTGGCAAGCCGATCCAGCTTTTAAAATTCATTTTTTTACTTTCTGTTACAATTTCTTTTGTATGGTTGTCATCAGGGACATCTAACTTTGACTTTGGTCCAAACTTCCTCAGGGAATTTTGTAAAGAGAATGATTCTTTTGATAAATTGGAATGAAATAAACAATTGCTTTATGTCTCATCTGTTTTGATTATTGACATGGTGTTTTTACTTCTGTCTCTATATTTATTTCAACATCTATTATATTCAGAAAATTACATAAATAATGAATTTTCCATCAAGCTTTCATTTATAAAAATCAGCCTAAGCAATTGTAATCAATACTTGTGAGTTAGGATACAAATTTTGATGGCTATAAACATAGGGTGGTATTCCCATCTATCTTTCTTTAGCCCAGCAAGATCTGAAAATGCTTGAGTAAGATCATTTCATATCTTTTACTCAACATATATTTGGCAACCATACTGGGGAGATCTTCAATATCTCTCTGGTTGATTTTTTATGCTTGATTATCATCGAATATATCTATTTTTATGATATTGATTCTTTGACTTTTTTATTTCTTAATGAATGTACCTATTGCAAGGCAACCTAATATTGAGCCCGGTCTTCAAGATTAGACCATCATTGCTTTGAGTTTGTTTAACACCATTCTAGACACTGCTAATACTCGGGCTGAGCTTAATCATTCATGGGCAACAATTGAACAAGACACTAGTGCCCAAGAACGTTGGGAAGCTAGACGTAGAAAACCTAGAAATCAATAATAACCTTCTTGTTCCTTCAACTTTGACCTTCTTTTCATGTCCTTAGACCCTCATGTTTCTAGGAGAAGAAGAGGCTTATCACCTAGAATTAATCCTATTGCTGAAATAGGAAGAAGGAACATTGTGTTATCTATCCAATAAAGTACTCAAAGGAGAAACTTGTATGATTCATCAAGTTCATCTTTCTCTCCCTTACTTATCATCCACAAGATGGCATATTGTGGTGGCTCTGGTGGCACTGGAAGTGCTTCCTCCTCTGAGTCTTCAGCTTCGTCAGTGATTTGTAGCTTATATAGCCACCATATCCCTGTCCAATCTACCACAAACCCCACCAAATTCATCAAAAGGTATGGGCTCTTTCAATTTGAAGAAGACGCTACAACCATACCATGGCATGTTTCCTCTCCCCTTAACCTAGCACCTGCTACTCATCCACTTCCTAAATTCAAAGAACATCTTCCTAGGTTTTCATGAAATAGCACTGTCACTGCAAATGAACACCTAGTGGAATTTTCTAATGCCTGTCACAACATAAGAGCCAATGGCAACAATACTTGCATGCTTTTATTTGTGATTTCCTTGGAAGGAAAGGTTGCGACTGATTCTTTGACCTTCCTCTTAAGATTATGTCTACTTGGGAGGAGTTAGTCTATTGGTTCAAATCCACCTATGGGCGATCTAAAATCACAGCTAAGTAGTTACAGGAGTACAATAACATCGCCTATAAATATGGCGAGACCATCAAGTCCTTCAACTTGTGTTTCACTAAGTTATACAATCAAACCCTAAACTCATTCGACCTCAGAACCAATCTGCTTTCATAAATGATTATAATGCATTACCTTCCCCCTACTGCCATAGGCTTGAGGAAAAAGCCATTGATAACCTCAGTTCTGCTCTGCATACGTGTTTGGAGTATGAAGAACAACTCAAAAGAACAGGTCTTCCTCAGGGAGAATCAGTTAAACAGACGGACATGTCTGACCTTTTACAACTAGTACAAGATATGAATAATCGTATGATAGCGTATGAGAGAAAGGGAAATGTCTCCCCTCTCACCCCTGGAGCTTCATCCTCTTCTGCACCCCCCTTTATAAATCCAATTGAAAATAGTTTTCAACCTAAAGCTATCATGCCTTGAAGTTGGTGTAAATTTTGCGAGGAACACCACAAGGAAACCACATGCGAGGTCAAGAAGAGTGCCAGAGATAAGATATTTGGTAAAATACCAGAAACTACCATCGTTGTACTATATTTTGCAGAGGCAGAAGATATCATGATCATCAATACTAGGAACAAATCCTACGCTCCCAAATGCAAATATGATCCTCCCCAAAATTCTTCTAGTTTGAGCTCATCCTCACCAGCTGCTACTATTCAGGTTATTAAGGCTCCTGATAGTCAAGGAAATACTTCCCCTCTCCCCTCTTCCAAATACAATATCCTAAATAAGTTGGCCAACATTAAAGTAGATGCAACCCTTCTGGACATGGTTGTCGTCCTTGAACAACAGAGGCATATGAAACAATTCATGGAAGAAAAAGATTCCATTGTGGCCAACCTCTCTGAAGAGGTAAATGAAGAGGATTTCTCTGTAAATAAAGTAGGTGTAAATAAATTTAGATACCCTATAAAAAGTCCCCCTTTTTATATTTCTGTAAAAATTATGGATAACATTGCCCATTGTTGCCTCATTGATGGCGGTTCGGGTCCAACTGTAATGTCAAAGATTATTATGGAAGAGCTAGGCTTGTCTTTTACAAATGAAAATGCCATAAGCACTCTCTCTTATAATAGTCTACAACAAATGACCATAGGTGAGATTAAATATGTGACCTTAGTTTCATGCGCACACCCTGAAATAAAGACAACCCTCAGTATTCAGGTAATTGATATTCCTGTAAGAAATTACTCAATCATCTTGGGAAGAGATTGGAAAGATTTGACAGGTGGATACCTCTCACTTGATGGGAGACACTTATCCGTTCCTCGGAATGGCAAAAACATCATAGTCCTTAGAGAGGGAAGGATTTCACCTTACATAGAGAGTGTCCCACATCCTAATGTGAACTATATCAAAGAGGACCTAGGGGTGCATTCCATATTTTCCGAGGAGGATAACATTCCCTTGGAACAAATCGATTTAGATGATGGTATGTGACACATGCACTTTGATCATTCATGCTCTAGTGAAGGTAATGGAGATGGCATTATCTTATACTCTCATGTGTGAAAAATTCATAACTTTTCTTATAGGTTGGAGTTTTCTTTCACAAACAATGTCACTGAATTCGAAGCCTTATTATTAGGCATTGAAAATGCCTATAATCTAGGTTGTGGTCACCTTACAATTTTTGGAGATTCTGAACTTGTTGTGAACCTTATACGTAAGATATACTCTCCTAGCAACAAGTTGATGAAATGATACACCCAAACTGTTTGGGCACTTATCTCGAACCTATTGTCTTTCAACATTCCTCATATTAAGAGGGAATTGAACTCAATGGCTGATCGGTTAGCTGTTTTTGCAGCCTCTCCTAATCGGCAACTTCCGCCACACAGAAATGATTGTACTTTTCAATATCTATATCATCCACATATCCATGAAAATATAGAATCCTCGTAGGTCTTCCCTAGCGATGAGAGTATCTATGATTTCATTCAAAATGAACCTTATAAGCCCAAGGAAATTATATCCATAGAAGATAACAAGATTCCTAAAGGCTTGACTCCTCTAGAGAGTTCATTTTCATCGATTGATGTAGAAAATAAAGAGAAACATAAAGAAGAGGATTCGAAAAGGAAGTTGGGTGAAGCCATCTCCTTGAACATTGGGACACATGAGTCTCTAAAGAATGTTAAAATAGGTGCCCAATGTTCTAATGAAGAGAAAATGAAGTTTACCAAGCTGCTCGGCAAATTTCAAGATGTTTTTTCTTGGTATTATTAGGATCTTCGTGGTTTTGATACTGCTCTTATACAAAATTCCATTCCCATCAAGGAAGGCATAAAACTAGTTAGGAAAAAAAAAATACCAATCAACCCTTCAATGGAGGCAAGTAGTTGAAAGGGATTGGAAAAACTCTTGAAGGTTGGAATCATATTTCCGGTCAAGTATTCTGAATGTGTTTCAAGTTTGATTCCTATTCGGAAATAAATTGATCATATCATATTTTGTGTTGATTTTCATGCATTAAATAGGGCTAGTATAAAAGATCACTTTCCTCTCCCTAACATGGAAATGATTCTGCAGCAAGTTGCAGGGTCACAGATGATGCCCTTACTTGACAATTTTTCCGGTTACAATAAAATCAAGGTAAAAGGGGCAGATAAATATTAAACCACCTTTATTACTCGTTGGGGTACCTCTGCTTATGAACGTATGCATTTTGTCTTGTCTGATGCAAGCACCACTTTTAAAAATACCTATGCAAATAACTTTTGACGATTTGATCGGTAAGGTTATTCATGTTTATCTTGATGATATAATCGTGTACGTTAAAGGGCTATCAATTGTCTCAAAGTTTCAAGAATTATGGTTGGGTCCCTTCAAGATTGCTTTTGTCCTGGGTACTAACTCTTGCATTCTAAAATATTTATAGGAACGATTTTTTTCCTACAACACTAACGGTTCTCACTTAAAACACTACGTGGAACCAACTTGAAAAGTTTTACACTATTTGGATTTTTTTATATATTAGTAGTCTTGTTCTATTTTCATTTTCACCACTTCTTTTCAATTCTTCTTTTGCTATAGTTTAAATTCTTCTTGCCTTTTAATAGCTTCCCGTTGCTTTTAAAATTTTGTCATTTTATTTATGTTGTTCTTTTATTTTGCAGTCCGGACCCATTTCTATCATGAATTTTATTGCTTTGCATCTTTTTATTTTAATTTTGGTCAAGAATAAGATGTTGGATAAGTTTTGCCACATTGACACTCCTGCGAGGTATTGTTAGTCAATAACAATCAATCTTACACAACTGTTACGATGTTCCCCTTGAAAGCATAATTGAATTTGTTATCTGCTTTCACTATTGTCTTATAAAGAAATTGGTTATCTTCCACTTCTGCTCTGCATTTCTGCATCCATTTGAGAGTTAAAAGAGCAAGTCCATAAAATTTTTCTCCTTGAAGTCAAGAGAAAATTCTGGTTGGATGATTATGCATATAGGGATAAACCCCCTCATACTTAACATTTTTCTTGAGTTATTCCCTAGTTGTGGGTCATTTTTCCATACTATACTATACTTTGCTATACTATACTATACTATACTATACTATGCTATACTATGTGCAAATGAAATAAAAAGGAATTAGTGTTAGTCCTAACTATCGATTGTTAGTGGCTATATGATTTATATTGAGTTATATTGGGCACATTTGATATATGTTATGGTATGGTTTTGGAAATGGTTAATATGGATTGGGATGGCGCAATTGGAAAGCAATATGTGCAAGTTCAATGCATGGAATTAAAGGCATGGTTTTGGGCTGTCGTGTACTACAAAATTGAATGGGGTTAAAGATGGAAGCAACGTGCAGCAAATGCACGTCACTCCATACATCTCCCACTGGACCATCACCCTAGGATGGTTATTGTTCATTTGGTTTTACTGTGTTCAAGCTCCAAGATTCAAGCCTGGAAGGAACTGCTCAACCAACTCACCTTTTTTAAAGACATTGGTTACAGGTATGGTTCTTTTCGCCCAACCATGAATTCACTCTGTGTATGAAATGAACAATGGATTGATAATGTGTTGGTTTGTGTTTTCCTAAAATTGGCAACTGTGTAAATGCCTGAGTATTTTCTCTGGAATGATTGTGTGGTTATTTGTTTGCAAATGGAAAAATTGATGGTTGAAGTTGTGATTTCGTTGGTTGTTCTGTGTGGTGGAAATTGTGATGGCTCACTATTGTTTTAAGTAGTTATGAGTATTTTGTTGGAGGGTTTCGCTTTGTTTATCCTTGATGGACACCTCCTCATAATTAATGGTAATCATATCCAGTTGTATTCGGTTGCTATGGGGTTACTGTGTATGTTTCAACCACCTTTTGGTCACTGTGTATCTTCCAGAGTCATGTTTGTGGGTTTTTCACCTGGTCGTGGGCTTATTTTGTGGTATTGGCATCATCACATCTCGTTATCGGGTGGCCATTATGCCAAGAAGTATGCTTTAGGGTTGTTGGTACTACCCGGGGTCTACATTTCCAATGGCATTGTTATAAATTGGTTTGGCTACTGGGAAAAGAGTGAGGGCTATGCCTCCACGCGTTCTTGGTATTGGTTATTGTCCAGTGAGAAATCTATTCTCCTCTGCATCGTTGCCTAATCTAACTGGTGTTGAACTATCACACTATTTTACAAACTAAGAGTTATAAAAGCTTGTGGTTCCACCGTTCTTGTTTTGAAGGTTTCCCACCTACTGTTGATATGGTTGACCTCCAGTCTCCCTGTGTTTTGGTGACCGAGAAAACTCTTGATTATTTCTTGTGTTCATGATTACAAGGACTGATTTTGATAACCCAAACCAGTCGCACTCTTGTTGGGTATCTAGTTGACTGTCATAAATTGGTTGAATGGTTATGATAGTCGTTTGTAGTATTGTCTCGTCTCTGTTTGATCGGGTTTTTGGAAAGTTGTAATTGGAAATGAGAATTGGTATACAATCATTGCCTCCTTTTGTTGTGACAGTTTAATCAATAACTGAGCTCGTTTTTTTATTAAATTGTTTGATTGAGAGTAAATGGTAATGTACAGTCAGAGGGTTGCCTCTTTTTGTTATGCGTTGGTCATTGTGTTCCTATAGCGTGGTATCAATTGAAGTTGGTGGCTTCTGTGTGTTTAATTTGTCCCGATCAAGATTATTGCAAGTTGGAAAGTTGATGACTATGACTTGGTTGTTTACTGTGTATGGTTTAGGGAGACATCGTGCATCGTTTTGTTTTATTGCACCATCAGAGATGAAGCACATGTGTTGTAGTATGGT
>JASDQU011402627.1:32302-43560 GCA_032191745.1 Picea mariana | reverse complement strand
CNGGAGGATGTGTACTGACTCAAGGGCGATTAACAAGATAACCATTAGGTACAGATTTCCATTGCCAAGGATGGATGATCTGATGGATTGCTTGAGTGGAGAAAAATATTTTTCAAAGATTGATTTGAAAAGCAGTTATCATCAAATCCGCATGAGAGAAGGTGACGAATGGAAGACAACATTCAAAACCAATGAAGGGTTGTATGAATGGCTTGTTATGCCATTTTTCTTAACAAATGCGCCAAGTACCTTCATGAGGTTGATGAACGAAGTCTCGAGGGAGTTCATCGAGAAATTTGTCATTGTGTATTTAGACGACATACTGGTTTTTAGTAAAACAATGGCAGAGCATCTGAAGCATTTGGCTACAGTGATGTAGAGATTGCAACAGGAGAAGCTGTTGATAAACATGAAGACAGAGCTCATTTACTTGGGGTTTGTTATTTCTGCAGATGAGTTGAGGATGGATCCAGATAAGGTGGAAGTGATCAAGAATTGGCCATCACCGAAGAGTATATTTGAGGTGAGAAGTTTTCACGGATTGGCTAGTTTCTACCGAAAGTTCATCAGGAATTTCAGTGAAATTAGTGAATCAATGATGGACACAGTGAAGAAAAGACATAAATATTTTCACTGGACTGAAGAGGCTGAAAAGAGTTTTAATTTGTTGAAGAGGAAGATCACGGAACAACCAGTTTTGGTGTTGCCGGATTTCCGAAGGACATTTCAAGTGAAGTGCGATGCAAGTGGATTTGCAATCAGGGCAGTCTTGAGTCAAGAAGACAGACCGATAGCGTATTTCAGTGAGAAGCTGAACAAGGCGAAAGTGAAATACTCCACTTATGACAAGGAGTTTTATGCTATCATACAAACATTGAAAAAATGGAGGCATTACTTGATCTTGAAAGAGTTTGTCTTGTATAGTGACAATCATGCATTGCAGTTTGTGACTCAACAGGAAAAGTTGAATCAGAGACATCTCAAATGGGTTGAGTATATGCAGAATTTCACTTTTGTGATTAAACATATTTCTGGTACTGCTAACAAAGTTGCTGATGCTTTGAGCAGGAGGTGTTTGCTGTTGCAGGAGTTCAAAGTCAAAACTTTGGGTTTTGATGATCTCAGGGACATGTACACAGACGATCCATATTTTAAGGAGGTGTATGAAGCAGCTGAGAATCCAATTCTCAGAGACAGAAGCCAATGGATAGAATACATGATCCAGGAAGGATTGTTGTTCAAGGGTAATCAACTGTGTATTCCGAAATGCTCCACGAGGGAGAATCTGCTGAAGGAGAAACATAGTGGAGGATTGGCAGGGCACTTTGGTCATGAAAAGACATTCACAAAGCTGAATGAATCATATTTTTGGCCGGGGATGTGAGAAGACGTCAAGATATTTGTAGACAGATGTAGAATTTTCAGGCATTCGAAGGGAAAGAGATAGAATGCAGGATTTTATCAACCATTGCCCATACCAGAAAGGCCGTGGGATGCAATTAGCATGGATTTCATATTGGGGTTGCCAAGAACACAAAGAGGTTTTGATTTGATCTTTGTGGTGGTGGATGATTTTCCAAAATGGCACTCTTCATTCCATGTCAGAAGACCAGTGACTCAACTCACATTGCTAATCTGTTTTTCAAAGAAGTCATTCGACTTCATGGTTTGCCAAAGAGTATAGTTTTGGATCGAGATACAAAGTTCATAGGGCATTTTTGGAGGACCTTATGGAAGAAGCTGGGAAAAAACTTTTCCTTTAGTTCGGCTTATCATCCTCAGATGGATGGACAGACAGAGGTGGTGAATAGGAGTCTAGGAGACTTGCTGAGAAGCCTGGTGACAGAACACCACAACCAGTGGGACAACATATTACCACAGGCAGAGTTTGCTTATAACGACTCAGTAAATAGGAGCACAGGGCAGAGTCCATTTCATGTTGTTTATGGCATGCAGCCGAGGGGAATTTCTGAGCTAAGGGATTCAGAACAGAATGCAACTAGGAGCACTAGTGCAGAAGAATTCGCAGAGGCGATGAAAGAACTTCACAGCCAGGTGAAGGAGCGGTTGCAAAATTCGAGCCAGGAATATAAGCGCAAAGCCGATCAGCACAGAAGACAACTTTAGTTTGAGGTTGGTGATTTGATTCTGGCACATTTGAGAAAAGAAAGGTTCTCGAGAGGAACATATAATAAGCTGAAGATGAAGAAAATCGGACCATGTAGGGTCTTGAAGAAATTCGGGGCAAATGCTTACGAGATTGAATTACCCGATGGGATCGAAATTTCTCCGATATTCAATATCTCAGATTTGTACCCATATAAGGCTGAATAAACAGGAACAGGAGATGAGAAACCAGTGATCCAGTGGAAAAAGCAGATGCCAGTTGCAAGTAAGCCGCAGATGGAGTGCATACTGGATAAAAGAGTGAGTAAGAAGACCAGGCGAAAAGAATACTTTGAGTATCTGGTCAAATGGAAGAACCATCCAGTTGAAGATGCCAGCTGGGAGAGCGAAGCGGAGATACAGAAGCATGGACAGACCATGCGCGAGCTCATGGACAAGAGCCCATGAAATTTTTCAAGCCAGAGAGTATGATGCAGGAGCATCGCCGGCATCAAGCGAGCCAGCATGGAGACACCAGACAACTGGACAAGTGCCCATCACAAATTTTGAAATTACCTTGAAGTTGATGCGCAATCTTAAATGAAGTCATTAAGAAGGAGCGCACTTGTATAATGTAAATGGACCTTGAGCTATTTTCTCTCATCCTTAGTAGGTAGAAGGCATTTAAAGTAGTTAATGCAAGTAGGTAGAATTGAATGTGTAGATTAGACAGTTTTAGAGCGCAAGAGGGAAACGAGATATAGACACCCTCACTTGTATCATTGCAATAGTTGGAGATTGAAGAAGAGCATAGAAGAAGCAGAGAGCTGTGTAAGAACACCCATGTGCAGATATTTGGATTAATAGAAAGAGGTTGATTCAAATTCATGGTTTTGTGTTTGTTCTCTGCGTATTGAGGTTGAATGATATGCTCATGAATGTTTGCTTGCTGCTATACATTTTCTTTACATGCTGTGTATATGATTTCATGTTTGAGTTTGAAGTCTGAAAGGAAGTAGGAATGAGTTTCAATTGTTTCTCTATCTGAACAAGGATTCTTGCAAGGAGTGCAGTCGAATTGTCCGCAAGGAGTGCGTTGACAAAGGGTTCAGATAGGGTAACTTTTGTTCTCATTCATCCACAAGCGCAGTTGGACACAGGAGCCGTGCAAGGAGTACGCAGGTCGAGTGAAGTCTCATGGTTGTGAACCTGAGAGAAGCAATTTGAGACTGCTGCTGTAGGAGTGCGCAGAGTCGAAAGAAATTCAGCACTTGGAAGTGTTTGAAAGTTGCTGCAAGGAGTGCGTGCAAGAGTCTTCTTTAAGACTCGACGCTAAGAGTAAACTCAGGAGGTATAGGACCTTTGAGTAATCGTCGAAAAGAAGTGCCGGAAGCTTGTGCCGTGGAGTGACCAGCAAGCGTTGCAAGTTTGCATGCGGGCGGATAGGTTGGTGGAGGAACACTTAGCTATTCCTAGAAATCACTGTGGAAGGACGAACGATCTGAGTTTTTTGAGGAGAATTCATGAATTTCCGTGGGCTGTTAGATCTCGCGGAGGAGCAGGGGAGATACGGTGAGTATTCCTAAAAGGTTCAAAGTTCAGGAGGGGCAAGACCGTAGATCCGAGCCACAAGGGCCGTTGGATTTACACGTGGATACGTATATCAGGGTTTCATGGGTTGAAGTCCCGTAAACATAGCAACAGGAATCGCAAAATCACGAAACGCGATATCCCGAAACTAAGAGAACAGTGTGAGGCCACAGGAGTCGGCGAGTGGACAGGTGGCACACCATTTCAGAGTTTCGTGGGGTAGATCTCCGAACATATGCATTAGGATTCACGATATTGCGAACTCCGAAATGCCGATGAAGTGAAGAAGTGTTGAAAGTCAAAGCTCGCGAAATATCGAAGTTTCGGCAAATCAAGATTCGGGAGACGGAGAACCAAGCTGTTCAACATCACGAGTGCCGAAATCACGATNAGAGAAAATCCCGAAAGGAAAAGGTCAATGTTGAATGTTGTCCGGTTTCGGGGATCCAAGAGACCAACGCTCGACCACTGACCTCGTGAAGTTGCGAAGTCCGATCTCCTGAGTGTAAAGAGTGGATCTTGTGAGAGTTGCTGTGGGTGCAGATTTCCTGATAGGGAAATAGAAGAGCAGTTAGAGTTCTTCGGGCCAGTAGTGTAGAAAGATCCTGCGTCAACGTGGACCTTCTGACCTGTGGGTTTTGTTGGGAGCATGCATCGGCATCATTTTTGCAGTCAAAGGGATGAGGGCCCAGGTGAGGTTGCTTGAGATGCTTGTGGATTAGTGGGATCCTGACAGTGAGAGCTTCAACCTCGATGGGAAACCATGGAGGATTGAAGTTGAGGATATATATGTTTTGACTAGGTTATCGTGCCAGGGTGAGGTGGTGAACCTCAAATCCCTAGGAGCTGGGAGTGGTATGAAGATAGAGGATTACATAGACACTCACTGTGTAGCAGGGACCCCAAAGGTCGGGAGTCAACTCCCCATCCAAGCGATAAACAATCTCAGCCTCAAGATTGTTGTCCTCGTGTTGACCAAGATCAAAAGATTTTCTTCGTTGCACCAGGAATCGAGGACACTCATGTTTTATGCTATAGAGTGATTGAGACCCACAATATATGATTGGTGTACCTCACTTCTGGCTAATATGAACATCCATTTGACAGATTGAAAACATGGTAGCCATAGGAACTTTAGGTTTGTCTCTATCTTATGCAACTTTTTCTTTGAGCGGGTTCCAATTTTAGGACCTAGAGTTGAGATTCTTCTAAGAGGACATCGCGATCTAGCCATGGCACGGTGGATTGAGGTAATGAGACGACAGGGGGGAGGTAGGGTGCCCACACCCTACAATGAGGATTTCATCTACTGGTGGAGGAAACATGTCATTGCTCTGGATGACTACCCCTATGTAGGGATCAACTTCAAAGGGGATCCTAACATGCCACTACCACCAGGGACTGCCTACAGGGACATATGTATGTCAAATGTTTTAAATATTTCATTTTTTTGTATTTATTTATAGTGAAACAAAAATATTTTTGGATGATGCTTAATTAGTAACTAGACACTTATGTGACATAGACGTGGGTCCGTGACGGCTGAATGGGCTTCCTCGACATCGTCGAAGGCACCTGGGGGATGAGGTGGCGAGAGGAGAAGCATAGAGAGTCCTTCAAAACATGCAGTGCAACCTGTCTCATTTGACTCATAGGATTTCAATGGTTCAGGTAGAGGATATGTTGGAAGCCATGCAATGGAAAGTGTTTGGTGTGCCCAAAGCTTGGGTATGACTCTTTCGGTGTCTCACAAACGTCGTAGTTTGTTATCATGACAAACATCCGGTGACACAAGCATAGATGTCGTGGATATTGTATTATCGACTATATATGTGTATTGAGGGTGTTAGCCCCAATTTTGTACTATAAACATCATATTTTTTGAAATATATATAAAACATGGATCTTCATCTTTACTTATATTACAATGTGTACATTGATGATATGGTTTTCTTTGGTTTAGTTATGTGACAAATGCCAATCTAAAATGAAATTAGCATAAGCATCAGATACACAATTATAACTCCTAGGTATGTGATAATAAGTAATAAAATCAAAATGTTTTTCTAAAAGACGTACCCGTAGGAATCATTGGAGTAAAGTAGGATCACGCACATGGTAATTGTCATTCAACTAACATACTACTAACTGGGAATCTAGGCGAACCTCTAAAGAGCAAATACCATGTGAGATAGCATCGCACAAAATTTCTATAACGATGTTATATTCGACCACATTATTCGTGGATGGCCCTAGGCATACGCCACCTGAAGACACCGATAGACCCTCAGGTGAGTAAACCACCCAAGCGACGGAAGCCAAGTTCTGTGTATGACGACTGACTCTATTTTCAAATCCTAAGTAGACCAAAGACTTCGTTGACATCTGCCAACCAAGGGAAAACTCGATAAGCAAGATGAAGATGAAAAAGAAAGGGAAAATATATATACACTAAATTACATTTGTATACAAAGATTTCCTCTCAAGCTTGGGGCTCAAGCATAATATATTTTCAAGTAGAGCCCAATCCTAGGCTCGACCAACATATTCCCTTCATAATCTTCTAACTCATAGGCTCCTTTTTCTAAGACACACCGCACGATATAGGGACCGTGCCACATGGGTTTAAACTTGCCTTCCCCCAGTGGTTCTTTGGATTGATCATGTAAGAGGACCAAGTCACCCTCAATGTACAACCGAGGACAAACAAAATTATCATACTGAACCTTAACACATCTTTTGTTCGCCTCGATAGCCGTAGAGGCATCTCGACACTACTCATCAAGACTCTCTAGGTGTACAAGGTGCCGCTCAAAATCAGAAGTGTCAGGTAGGAGTGCGAATGCCAACTTAAGAGAAGGGATTTCACATTCAATAGGTAAAATAGACTCCACAATGTGTACTAACTGGAAAGGGAAAAATCGAATGGCAGTCTTGATCGAGGTTCTATATGCCCAAAGTGCAAGATATAACATAATGTGTCAGTCAGACTTACTCTGGATGACAATTTTTTGCAAAATGGTCTTGAGAGACTTGTTGACGGCCTCTACCTATCCATTTGCGCGGGGGTAGTAAGGGGAAGAATGACCATGTTTAAACCCCAGCTTAGATGCTATCTCTTCCATCATTTCATTCTGAAAGTGACTGCCATGATTAGTGAAAATCTCACTCGAGATACCAAACCGGGCAATAATTTGATTGAATACGAAGAAGGTGATAGTATTCCCGTCAGATTTAATTATAGGCATGGCCTTGGCCCACTTAGTAAAGTAGTCGACGACCACGATAATGTGCTGATGCCCCTCTGTCGAAGTTGGGTTGCAATCCACGAAGTCCACCCCCCACTTGGTGAAGGGACCAATGGTAATGACTGGGTGAAGAGGGGCTGGATGTGAGCACATTTTTCGAGTGAACACCTGGAAGGGGTGACACTTCTTAATCACTTCAACACAATATTTAAATATAGATGGCCATAAATAACTGGCTTGCAAATTTTTTTGGGCTGGCGCAATCCCGGATAGATAACCACCACAAGCCCCATTGTGGCAATCGTTTAGGACTGATTCGACTTCCTCATGAGTTAAAAAATGATGCAATATATTGTCTATGCCTCGACGATACAAAGTGTCACCGACGATAGTGTAATTCTTAGCTTGGTATCATACACGTTGTCGATCATCTCGTGAGAGATGCTGAGGGAACTTCAAGGTTTGAAGATAGAGAACGATGTCTTCATACCAGGGGTCGGATGACGAGACAAGGAAAATATGTTCATCCACAAAGGAATCAACATGGATAACATCCTCATCCAATCGTGGAAAGTTGGATATTAACTCCGTGAAGACCAGTGATTTCTTGGATTTCGCAGAAACGAAATCGAGATCAAATTCTTGTAAAATGACAATCCATTTATTATATTTCCCCCCTATGATATGCCTGGTAAGGACGTATTGAAATGGATTGACATTGGCCACCATAGTAGTCTTGCAAAGCAATATATAATGGTGTAAACATTGGACTGCATGAACGACAACCAAAGCTATCTTTTCAACGTGAGAATAATTGAGCTCAGGATCGACTAATTTTCAAATAAGATAGTAGATGACGTGCTTGTGGATCTCATCATCCTCCTGAACCAAAACCATACCAATCGTCTCCTCGGACGTGATGATATAAAGCAAGTAATCCCTACTGTAGTCAGTAGACTTCAACAGAGGTGCTGATACCAAGGCTTTGTTCAAAGCATCGAATGGCTCCCGGGCTCGCTCATCCCAGATAAAAGGGGTGTCCTTCTTCAAAAGATGCATGAAACCCTTAGTGATATTGGCATAGTTTACTATAAACCAACGTAAAAATTTATCTTTCCGCTGTAAAGCTTGAAGTTGTCGAATAGTGTGCGGGGGAGGCAATCAAAGTATTGCCTCAACCTTTAACGGATCTACCATGATCCCAGTCTCAAAAACTAAAAATCCCAAAAGACAACCAGACCTAATGCAAAAGATGCACTTATGAGGGTTCAAACAAATTCTATAGTAACGACATCTTTCAAAAATGAGCCAAAGGTGCATAGAGTGATCTGCTCTCTTACGAGAGTGAGCAACAAGATCAAGGTAAGCTTCAACTATATGCTTAAGATCGTGGAATGCGAAGGTCATAGCATGTTGGAAGGTTGCTCTGGCGTTTTTAAGGTCGAAAGGAATTTTCCAGCATGTGAAAGTACCCCAAGTACAAATAAATGTCATCTTGTGTTGATCCTCAGGTTTAATTTGAATTTGGTTATACCCTAAAAATCCATCCATGCAAGAAAACACTTCGCTTCCCACACACTCGTTGAGAATCTGATCGATGAAAGGCATCGGGTAGTTGTCTTTAGGAAAAGCTTTGTTCAGGTCATGAAATTCCATGCATACACGGATGGTTCCTTGCTTCTTATTCACATGAATGAGATTGGATACTCATTCGGTCAAGGGAACTGGGTAGATAAATCCAACATTAAGTAGTTTCTATACCTCTTCGTTAATAGCAGAGGCCTTTCGGGGATTGAAAGCTCTAAGACATTGTCGAACAGGTTTAGCATCCAGATAAGTTCTAATATCATGCTCGACAACACGAGGGTCGACTCCTGACATCTCTTCATATGACCAAGCAAAAACATCTCAAAATTCCTTGAAGAGTTCAGTGTAGATCAAGATTTCTTTTGGCGAACAATCCACGCCGATATGTACATTTTCAATCTTGCCAGGGGTATGAGAGATATCGATTGTGATGGTAGGAGAGATACTCGCCATATTTCCTTTGGCATAAATGTCGTGCGTATCATGTGGAACTATGACGTGACCGACTATCTCACTCAAAGTAGATCGAAAGTCATCTTGTTCGATTCTTTCAAGATCTAGGAGAAAATAAGAGTGATGATGCATATAATCCAAAGGTTTGTCGGAACCATTCATGGCTTCGATGATGGCTTCATCTAAGGGAAAAGTCTCATTGAGGCAGTCATGTGAACAAGACAACGACATGGCCCACACGAGCTTAAGAACAAGATCCTCATTCGTCGACGAGGTAACAGGATCGAGATCAACGAAAGAGTCAAGAACAAATTGATATGCAATCTATGCTGCTGATAGTGGCATGACCATTCCAACATATGAATGACCTTCACAAGACGAACTCGAGGAAGGTAGGGTCGAAGGATCGCTAAAATAGGAAGTGCGAAAAGGAACAGACCTCTCTGACAACACGGGCCTACTGGACATGGCGTAAACATGGTGAATCGGTGCCATGAAGTCGAAAGTACCCATAAGAGAAGAATACATTATGACACCGAAATTCTCAGTTGTCGGCTGAGAATTGTTGACCATGGGGATCGATGGGCCAACAAATGCATTGGGACTAGCATACACAAAGGATAACTGGTCGATCATCATGATCTTCCCATACAGTGAAAAACAAAGAGTGCGAAAGACGAATGACATGACGACAGTCATAGCATAGGTCCAATTGCATCCTAGTAACAAGTTATAATCAAGAGGCGCATCAACTACCTCAACATCCACCTCTACCGTCTTCCCACCTAACTGGACCAGAAGGGCAGGAAGAATACCATGAGGGTGGAAGGAACGACTGTCAAAAGCAGTCAACATGGTCGATGATTGAGAGAGAGTCAAAGAGTCGAGAGCTTTCCAACAGATCAGGGACATCACACATGTAGCAATGCCTTCATCAACAACCACGTGTTTGATGGTATACTTTGAGTACCCCACGTGGATTTGGAATGCCACATGGTAAGGCAAGCGAGGCTTCACATCTGTGACCTCAAACTTGATAACTTTCAATCCACTAGGTTATATAGCTCCTAACGCAGATAACAATGCATTCCTCTGTGAAGGACACATATGTAGTACCTCCAGAACCGACATCTCACAAGGGGTTTGACCCAGGTCCTCAACAATAAAGTAGTTATGGGTGGCTCTAGCATTTGGATTGTGGGTAGAGTGCTTGAGTACTCCTTTCGGAATACGAGGCGGTGGCTCTGGTTTTCGATCTGTAAAGTTGTCTCCGGAAGAGGAGGAGGAGGAGATTCTAGACCAGGTATAGCATGTGAAGAACTATAATCATGAGATCTAGTGGCTACATGAACTTTGGCATCGACCATATTGACACATGTTGGGGATAAATATATGCACTATTAATTCCCACATTTAATTATCAACCGGAGCTCGTAAGCTTCGAGGTGTAGGCACAGGAAACACAGGATCAGAGCCTAGTCTAGCATAATCTAAAGTTGGCAAAACAATCTTCAAACCCACACTGCAGCAAATTAACACTAAGGATTCATCACTGGGACGTAGGAATACTTAGTGCTATAAAACCTTAGATCACAGTCTTTTAGGCACTTGGGGTGATGTTCATGTGATTAATCATGAGTAGCTTACTCAAGTCTTTTGTCCTTCAATGATTATTTCCTATAGCGGATCCACACTTAAATGCAATAAAATAAACAAGCAAACGGAAATAAAATTCGCGATAGAAACCAAAAAATGCAATCAAGTTTTTAACTCAGGAATCATTC
Organism: Picea mariana; assembly: GCA_032191745.1. Lineage (NCBI taxonomy): Eukaryota > Viridiplantae > Streptophyta > Pinopsida > Pinales > Pinaceae > Picea > Picea mariana. The sequence goes on along the minus strand of JASDQU011402627.1, from coordinate 32,792 downwards.
TTTAAGTCAACACACCATCCACTTAAAACAATGATGAAGGAGAATATGCTGCGAATATACTCCGAATTGTAAATTTAAGAATGGCGAACAAACATATAATGAACACTTAAGAAGATGGATGAGGAGAGAGGTGGTGTTTATTTCTGTATGCATAGGATGATTCTTGTAAAACAAATAGATTCTTAAAACAAAAAGAAGCGTAGAAGAGATGAAAGAATGGGTTGAAAGTGACTTCGATTCTCCATGATTTAGATGATCGACTTAAAGGGAAAAGATCCTTCATAAAGAATCAATGATGGAATGAGGTGAAATACATTCCTCAATCAATACCTATATATAATTTCAAATCTGATATGAGTGTATTTAATTGACAGAGGATATATATTTTATTAATGGAAAGAATGTTGATGAATATGAAATAGATCATATAAATATGGTAGAAGGGTATGGTCTTAATCAATTCATGCAAGTGGGATGAGGTTGCAAATAT
>JASDQU011402627.1:8160-32252 GCA_032191745.1 Picea mariana | reverse complement strand
ACCTATATATAATTTCAAATCTGATATGAGTGTATTTAATTGACAGAGGATATATATTTTATTAATGGAAAGAATGTTGATGAATATGAAATAGATCATATAAATATGGTAGAAGGGTATGGTCTTAATCAATTCATGCAAGTGGGATGAGGTTGCAAATATATGTATGAATGCTTTGTTTTATTTTCTTTTGATTGTTTTGTACACACATACAAACTAACACATAAATGCAATTGTACAATAGAGTGCTTGTAAAACAGAGTAACAAAATAGCTTTAAAACAACAATTATATGACTAGATGGAACAATCAATAAAATTGCATAAATGAAATGGAATTGTTCACAAATAAGAATTTATCCTGAGTATCTAATCAATTTTATTTCTTTTACTAATTTCAAATTCATAAGACTTAAATTGGAAATCTGGAAATGAAGCTAATTGAGTTCAAATCTATTAAACAAATTGAAATACTACAGAAAATCAAAGTAAAAATGCTAACTAACAAAGTACAAATAGAAACATGATTACCAAGTTGAGGGGCCCTTCCCAACTGGTAATTGCTGCCAAAAGAAAATCTGTCCCCTTGAATGCTCATGTACACCAAAACTTCAACTCTTTTATTTCATCAAATTCAGAAATTACACTAAGAAGATCACACCGAGTTCTCTCTATTCTGATGATGAATGATAATGTAATCGATCCTTTTTTCAGCCCTATGAGACTCTTACTTATACATCAAATCCATGGAGGAGTTGATGGGACCGAATCCCAATGCTCAGATTTCAAATTTACAATTTTTAGATAAAATCCTCAAAAATCTGGGTTTTATTGCAATTTGGGCAGATTCGAGTTATGGATCCACTCATATCTTTGCAACAAATTCTAAATTTAGAAAATGGTTTTTGGGTTCTGTAGCTGGATGATATTTCTAAAATTCCATTTTTCGGTTTTGTAAGATATGCTCCCATGTGCACAAAAATCGAGGTGTAAGTTGGCAGTTTGAGTTTTGTTGCTAATTTTGGTAGAATCATTCCCCCTGAGCTGGAGGTCCACACGTGCGAGCTGGGTGAATTCTGTCCCACGATTCCGCATGTAAACATGATTCTGGACAAAACCCATGTACCCGATTTTCTTCTAGAAGCTTTCCAAAATTTTGAATTATTTCTAGTACCGGATTAGCACAGTTGGTACCAGATTAGAACAATTAGTACTAGAATCTTGTAGCCAGGGTTTTAGTACCAGATGAACACAATCATGACTATGGGTACCAGACCAACGCGATGGTAGTACTGGATGGAGCTAGTACCAGAATAGGCTCAATCTGGTACCAGATGAAGCTGGTATCGGAAGAGGCAGAGCGTTGGTACTGGATGAACGCAAAGGTAGTACCAGATCACTGCAGAGTATTGGATGACATGGAGTGTGGGTACCAGATGACTATGCAGGTACCAAATGACTATAGAACCTTCTCGTATCGGATGACTTGGAGTATCGGATGACTTGCAATGCGAGTACCGGAACAGGAACAATACAGGTACCGAAACATGGACAGTGCATGTACCGGAACCTGAATAGTACAAAAAATGCTTCTTGGACATAGAAACACATGATTAAACCGTCATAAAAGTAACTATTGTATAATCATCCTTTTAATCACTAAAAATATGGAAAACTATGTATTAACCACATAGGATGAATAACAAGAGATAATGGAGGTTTATGGTGTAATTAGCGATATATTATTGACGAAATGTAGGAAGAAGATGTAATGATAAGTGTATTTATATGACGGAAAGTATGACAAAACTGGAGCTCAAAAATACACAAATGGTCACTGTCTTGCGATGGCGAGTTTTGACTCCCACCGGTCCAACTTGAGGCCATGTGCTGGTTATGTGGGAAATGATTCATCAGCACGACGGGCGGTAGAGATAATAGCCTCGCAACTTTCGCAAGTTTGGGGCATAAATGAGTAAGGTGATCATCTGTACAAAGCTTACAGAGAAATTTCACCTTACACCTTTCTTTCTTGCCCTCTCCATCATTATTATTCGTCTTCTCATTATTACCATTGTCCTTGGGTTTATTATTATTTTCCCCATGCTTACGATTATTATTACATCCTTTCTTCTTATTCCCATCTGGTTTCTGGTTACCATTTGGGCCGGCCCATGATTGCATGGAATGTACATCTATCAACTGAGTGGGATTGGAAGACACAGACGAAGATGGCCCTCCTGCAGACTAGTTTATAGACAACTCTTTCAAATGGCTTGTCACCGAGTTTGCGGATTTTACATTGGCGGATCCTATAATGCCATCGGTATGAGGTCCGAGGTTTTTTCTAGGGTCATAATTTGACCTCGGTGCGTCCAGAAGAATGTGGTATAACATCCCAAACTGAGCGTATATAAGATCTAAATTTGAAGATCTCTTCTTCCTCAGTGGTAACCTCAGATGTAGCAACATCCTTCGAGATAGGAGGCTGCAAAGACTTAAGGAGCCATTCTAAAATAAAGGTCAGGGGTATGGAGGTATTGATCAACCTCTTCCATCTACGCCACTCCTAGATATGATTTGATAAATGAGTGGTTGTGTCCTGGTGTAAAGTCGACAGAAGCTCTAGGACAACATCGTAACGAACCGACAATTGGAAGTGGTTAAGGAATACCAACACCATCTGACTAAAGGTCCCATATGCTCCCCTAGGTAGCTCAATATACCATTTCGCAGCGACCCTANTAAGGTAATTCAAGGAGTGCCATAGGTGAAAGCTAGTAACATGATCATCAGGATCCTCGCCATTCTTACCTTATAATTTTGGAATGTCCGAAGGAAGCTTGGTGGGGAGAGGGGGCCATGTAGGATCATGCCACACAGGTTTGTTCATTAACTTAGACAAGTCTGGTAGATTAAGCGTGGCCAGAAAAGCGAGATGGGGTTGCGACATCTAGCCCCAAGATCCCTAGAAATATTGTGCTTGAGGAACTGCAGCCCATCTAGTGTTATGGTAAGCACCATGGCCCTGTCCAGGATTGTAAGACCCTCCTCTAGGCTGATTCATAAGCAATTGGTTGGACATCATTCCAGTAGGAATGTTCTGATGGGGGTTAAAAAAGTTTCCCCCAGTCGGATTGGATCCGAGTTGGGGGTTTCCCAAGGCGTGAAACTGACCTCCTCCAGCTGTGAATCTAGATGATAAAGGTGGATTCGTCATGCCAAACATGTTTGTCGGAATCGACACTGAGGAGGTAAGGTTATAGGATGAAACTTGAGCAGAAGCTTTTCTTCCAGGTTGGTTGCTCCACCCAGAAGAAAGAGGATTAGACCTGAGGTTAAAAGAGGGAATGCCTCCCATATTAGGAGTTGTTTTAGGGATTTGAGAACCACCAAACAAAAATGGAGTATAAGGAGGTGTAGTGCCCCCAAATCCAATGCTATCATTAGGGCCAACAACTAGGATGGAGTTTGAAAACCGTGAAGTAAAATTTGGCATACCATAGGAAAAAGGACTAGAGGCCATAGGGATGGACTGAACATTATAGTCCGGTGAGTGACCAAGAGACCCAAATGGGTTCGAGGCAAGAGATTGAGCATTCACTATAGGACGGGCAGTAGCAATGATAGGTTCCTCCGACACTACAACCATTGTGGTTGCAGGAGTCTAAGGGGTGCCATTAACTATAGTAGGTGTGGGAGTCGAAGGGCTCAAAATGTTCTGAAGACTCAGTTCAGTACTCATCCTTGTAGAATCATAAGTTTGAATAGTGGAGGTGTGTGTACCATGTCTAATAACTCTACACCTTTAAGAAGGAAAAGACTCGAAATCTGGTGGTAACTGTAACTAGTGATGGGATCGACGGGGATGCTGGTCTGACTCCACGATGACTTAAGACTCTATATACACAAAATAAATCCTAGGGCCAACTAGTAATCAAAGAGCATACCAAAAATCAAACGACCAAAATGCACACAAATGGGGTAAAGTGGCTGAAAGGGGCCTCCCTCCCTAAAGAAGGTATGTCTCGTCCAAGAGGGGCCTGAGACTCCCTGCTAAATATCGGAGGTAACTAAATCATTTATAAGGGCCCTCATGGGCCTAAAAATTAGTCGGTTAGATCCCCCCGGAGAGGTAATCCTCCATAAATGTTGTGTGTTGTCCGATCCTTATCTGACCCAGGGTACTTGCAGAATAACCCCTGCAATTAACCTATGTGGCACCTAAGTCAAGCAACTAAGCAACCAATGTATAACTGATGCACATGTGAGCAGTCGCATGTCAGGTTCACTGTATGGGCAGGATAGAAAATCCTGAAACCTTGAAAGTACTGCCTCTCACGGAGGTAAAGGCACTAACAAGATCCCCAGATACGAATAGATCCCCAGAAATATCTCTGAAGCTAAGAAGGTATCAGGGGGATATCCCTTCAACGGACCTCACGCAACCTCGTGATTAACTCTAGGGTAAGCGGAGCCTCCTGATATTACCAATTATATAATGGATTTTTCCACTCCCTTTGTCAGACACATATGTTGATTGAATAGCCTTGGAGAAGTTTACTCACAAAATCCTATTCCAAGGCACTAAATCCTAATCTAGTTTGTGCACCCTAGAAAATAAAATTGTGACTAATCAATTTTAAATTATAGCATTAATTTAAATGGACGTGCTTACTAAAAAATGTACGGTAGTGAAACTCATGATGTTATGGATCAACAAGTAAAGTAAATATGAATACAATGCAAATTCCTAACTTCAATTTTCAATGAATGATATGCTTCTTAAACAAATGCAATTTTCAATTCCATCTTTGCAATTCTGAAGTAAAAATGCAATCTTTCTTTACATGCACTAAGCTAATGACAAAGACTCAACAGATCAAAATGCCAAGTAATGCAAAATGCCTACTTTTTGTATTTTAAGTATAAGAAAAATGAAAATGCATGGACTGAACAACAACTTGATATATTAAAACTCTACTATGTATAGAAAGAGACAACTCAAGTAGAATACCAAGAAGCAAGACACACAACCCAATGTACAAGGACAATAAAAAATGAAAAGATGATGAGAAAGACTCCGCCCTGAAATTCAATCAAAGAGAGGTTTCATGTCATCCCATAGACACTTATCAGTCACTACATATACCCAAGAAGACTCAACAATCATCAAAACCTACCAAACAACCACCAAACCCAGCAAACAAGCCAAAAATGTTGATGTATGCGACTGTTCAAGGAAACAACGTGTATGTACGGAACTTGCATAAGGACAACACACGTATATACACGACTGTTAAGCAAAATGCCATGTATATGTTTAAAAATCAAAGCTAGGCAAGGGAGAAGGATGAAAAACTCAGACCCAGAGTGAACAGAGGATGTCAAGCAATGATACCACAAGAAACACAATAGAAATGAGATAAATCTAAGGAGAAAAACACTCCAAACCCTAAGAAAGAAGATTCAATCTCCAGTATGGTCGCCAATTCTATTACGAGGAAAATCTCTCTATGGCTAGGGGTAAACCACAACAGATGGAAATGACTGCAGAAATCAACTCTATTCTCAAGTATGTTATATAAACAAATATGCTAGCAAGACAAGATAAAACGCATACCTCATCTAGACGTTCAATGAAGTCCATTGTTGAGCACTTGACCCAAAGAAATATACCTACAACTAGTCCTCAACAAGCAAGCAAATCAAGCATATGGTGATAATATTAGCACATTCAATAACATAATCCATTAATATACATACAAATACGCCCATGGAATAATAATTCAAATATTTGCAAGATATCAGTTGGATGGGAAAAGAGTATTTCTATTAAGATATGATCAACAAAAGTGAAAATGTTACAGAATTCTGTGTCGGCATGGTTCGGAACTGAGAAACAAAGTTCCTTCCAGCTGGGCCTCCACCACTTCAATCCTCCACCAAGGGAAAGCTCATAAAAGAGAGACAATGAAGTTCTCAATCAATAAGGAAAGAGCTTGGGGGCTGAGCATTGTGTTCAGACTTATAGGACAAAGGGATGCAGACTCAATATGAAGTAAATAATTTATCCAGAGTAACTTTGCTCTCAAAGTTGAATTATTTCTCCTCTTTTCCATAGCTCAGAATTGGCCCATTTATAGCCTTCAAATGGAACTGAAGGGCCGAGTCAGAATGTTTCCAGTATATGGAAGGCCAAGGATCATATATCTCATGTCGTGACATGGAAACCCGACACCATTTCTCATTTTTGGGCACAAATCCCGATGTACGCGGGCTGTAGTGGTGTAGCCTGCATATGCACATGCTGTATAGTAGGCAAGGTGCGTAGATGTGGAAAAAATGTATTTTTTAGCTCTGGAATTTGCAAAAAGAGATGAAAAGTCTGCATAGAAAATGGAAAAAGGTCCTCTGTGAAAGATTGCAGAGGGTGAGGAAAATCTTGCTATAACATCAGGACACCAATGTATTACAAGATTAAAATCCTCAAAGAGGGAAACATTCCAATGCCCCAACCTATGTGACCACATGAGGCAACATATTAATGCAAAAGAAAAGAATTTACATACGACTTTCTCACAATCAATCAAATGACCCTTCGTGCTCTTTAAATAGAGATCATGGATCCATTAGGTGTTAAGCCATGGATCAATATAGTCATTAGTATTGAGGAGAATATGTATAATCAAATCACTTTATGTCCATAACATATCATGACGTTTGGATTACATAACTACACATGCATCCAAGGAAACACACTTTACCTAAAGACACATTAGACCAAGTTGATCTTAACTAACTCCTAAGTCTTAAATATCCTAACATCCTCCCTTGAGAACAACTTGGGATAGAATTGAAGGATTTATAAAGGTGACACAATATGAGAAGGAATGAGGCATTAGAGCCTATCCCCCCTTAATGACAACTTCCTAAACTCCTAACATATATCAAAATTTGGAAAACTTTACTTTTGCAAGAGACATTGTGAAAATGTTTGCAACTTGATCATTTGTATGGAAAAATAACACTTTGAGAATGTGATCTTAAATGATCTTTCCGATGAAGTGTGTGTGTAGCTCAATGTGTTTGTTGAGTCAATATTGAACTGGATTTGTGACAAGCTTGATGACAATCTGAATGTCACACCAGAGCATGGTTGGATGCTCCTATTAGAATCCAAACTCTAAAAGGATAAGTCAAAGCCACAAGGATTCTTGACCTGCATTAATTTCTACTTGATACTCTACTTATGTTGAATAAGTATGAAGAGTTAGTTTCTTCTTACAATCCCAAGTGATAGCTCCAAAAGCAAGACTGAAAACATAACTTGCAGTAGACTTCCAATCACTAGGGTTGCTGCCCCAATTGGAATTAGTGAAACCGACCAACAAAGAATTCCTCCTTGAATTGTAATGTATCCCAAACTAAATTGTATCTCATATATGTCAAAGTATCCTTTTTGCTACTTTCCAATGGCTCTCATGGGGTGTTTACATATACCGAGCAACAAGAGCAACGACAAAGGAAACATCAAGATGGGTATCGGTCAAGTATAAGAGGCTATCGACTAACTAATGATACAAAGTGGCATCTACTTCAGGTGTAGTACATGTGGTAGCAAGCTTGACTCCAAATGGTAAGAGAGATGAGACCGATTTACAATCTTCCATGTGAAAGCGATGAAGATGGTAATGTGCATAATTAGACTAGGAAAGGGAAATTCCTTCCTTGGTTTGAAATACTTGGAGGCCAAGCAAATAATGCAAATAATCTTAGTATGTTGTTTCAAATTTCTTAATAACGTTGGATTTCACATTGATTAAAAGTTTGTGGCCACTACTAGTGAGAATAAGGTCATCAACATAAAGAACAAGTATTATGAGATGGTTTCCTACTTTCTTAGTGTAGACATTGGGGTCAAAATGACATCGAGAAAAGTCGATGTCAAGAAGAAAGTTGTCCATTTTAGTATATAAATCCCAAGGAGCTTGATTAAGACCATAGAGATATTTCTCAAGGTGGAAAACAAGGTTGGAGTAATTTTGAACATAACCAAGAGGTTCTTCCATGTAAATTTCTTATTACAAATCCCAATGCAAGAAGTTGGATTTAACATCTATCTGATGAACTTCCCATTTATGTGAGGTGACAAGGACTAGAACAAGATGGGTGGAGTTCAATTTGTCTATGGGGACAAAGATTTCATTATAGTCAATCCGTTCAACTTGAGAAGATCCTTAGGCAACTAACCGAGCCTTGTGTCTTTCAACATTTCCATCTGATGCATACTTAGTTCTAGACACCCATTTGCATTTGACAAATTTTCTTCCTTTTAGAAGAGGTACGAGATCCCAAGTATTTTTCATCATTAAGAAATGATATTCTTCATTTATTGTTGTGTCCCAGTTTGGATGACCAAAAGATTCTACAAATGTTTTTGGATCACGAGTCTTTGAAACTTGAGCATAAAGAGAGGATGCTCGCTGGAACTATGAATGTCTACAATGATGATCTGTAGTATCATTAGCAAGATCACTAGTTGCTTATTGTGTTGTGTGGGCCCAGTTGGTTAGCGATGGTGTTTGTGTAGGTTCATGTTCAATGGACCCAACTGGAGGAAGGTGAGCGGGTGGAGGTGGATTTTCATCATCATTGTCATCATCTAAATAACAAAACCATAATAGGATCACTAACATGAAATTTGGGAAGAGAAGATGGCACGAACGTCGAAGATGGTACAAATGCCAAATGAGGATCGCATGCAAAGAGACTTTCATCAAACTTAACATCTCTCCTAGTAATAATTTCATTGGAATTGGGTTGAAGAAGTCTATAAACTTTTACATCTTTAAAATATCCAACAAAAATGCACTTCTCACTTTTCAATTATAATGCTTTCTTTTTCTCATTAGGAATGCGATCCCATGCTTCACTACCAAACACATGGAAGTGGCTTACATTTAGTTTAACTTTACTACATGCTTCTTCTGGTGTTACATTTTTTAAAGATTTTGTGGGAGTAGAATTGACTACGTAATTGGCATAATTAATGGCTTTCATCCAATAATGAAGACTTAATCCCTTAGATTTGATCATATAATTTGTCATTTCCTTTAATGTGCAATTCTTTATCCCAACAACATCATTTTGTTGTAGTGTATATGGAACAATATGTTGCATTTGAATGCCCCATGCAATGTAGTAAGTTGTAAATTTGTTGTTAACATATTCGTCTCCATTATATGTTATTAACCTCTACAATTGATGTCCATATTGTTTTTCTACAAGGGCCTTGTAGGCCAAAAACATCTTAAAAATTTCACTCTTAAGTTTTAGAAGATAAACCTAGGTACATATGGAGAAGTCATCAATGAAAGTTAAGAAGTACTTGAACCCAGACAAAGAAGGAGGAGGAAGAAAACCACACAAATCACTATGAACAAGCTACAAGGGGGCCAGACATGCCAAGAGGTGTGCTTGTCAAAATTGTCCAAATGATGTTTGCCAAGAACACAACTAGAACAAACAACATAGCTCCAAGAAATAAGAGGAAATCTAGTCACCATATTGTGCTTACATAGCTACTGCAATGAGCGATAGTTTATATGACCAAATCATTCATGCCAAATCTTGGTTAAGTCATCACTATGATCAATAAAAACTAATGGAAAAGATGGTGACCCAAAGTTGCCAATTTTGTACAACCTGGTAATATCATCAACAATTCTAGTTGCTAGGACATGCTTAGGATATTTTAAATCCTTGATTACAACTTGTTGAGGTGAAAATGTTCTAATATTTTACCTTCACTAGAATGAGTGATTTGATATACTAATAGAAGGTTGTATGAGAGGCTTGGAACAGATAATACGTCATTAAAATGACCATCATCTAGCTGAATAGTTCCAAACCCTACAACTCTAAGAAATCTATCATCACCAACAAATATTTGTTTGATGTTACATTCATTAAGAGCAAAAAAATTAGCATATGACATGATGCTCTAGAATCAATAAGCCAATCACTAGAGGAAGACGTAGATATTACATTGAAGGAAAAAACAAAAGTAGAAAGTGCATGTCCATGAAAAGAAGAATTAAAAGAAGAAGTATCAAGATTGATGTTGTGCTTCTCAATTGTTGCTTCTAAGTCCTCCATATTTTAAAAAAATTTAGGCTCTAGATGACCATCTTGTCCACAAAAATTGAAATGTCTTTAAGTTTTCTTGCTTTTGGTTTTGATCCTTTGGCACTGTTGGGAGTAGAAGTTGGTCGAGAGGGTTTGTGACCCTTGTTTTGCTAGTTGTTGCAAGAATGTTTCTTCTTTGGATGCTTGGATTTATCCTTCTATTGGGCCACTAGGGATTTGTTAGATGTACCTGCAATATTGATCAGTCCAAGATGCAAGAGCTTATCTTACTCTCTAATCAAAGAATCACAAAAAAATTCAAGATATGTTGGTTTGTAAGCAACCCCTGGAGCTTCTCTAGTGGAGTGAAAAGTAGATACAAAAATAGAATATGCACTACTAATATTAGCAAAATAACATATATACATTGATCATTCTTCATTTCTATTTTACATTCTGCAAGTAAAATTCCAATTGTTTTGAACTTAGAGAGATTTTTTTTTCCAAGAAAAAAAAATCATACTTTCTATTTCGAGAAAAAAAAAGTACATTCCATGGGCGCTAATAGCACTGTATCAGACCAATCATGCTAGTTTACTTTAGCAATTGCTTACATTGTTTCGAACTAGACATAAATTCTTTGAACAACTTGTTGAAGAAGCTCAAGTAGTCATAACTACAATGAACAAAACACCAAATTAGCAAGAAAGCTTACGTGAAAGCCTACATAATTTAAACTTATACATCATAATAAGTTTAAGAGTCTATGAATTTTCTCTCCAATCGAGAAACCATTTGGTTATCCTTGTGCTCTTCACAGATAAATGAATTCACGGGGAGAAGCAGTGCCCCCTTAGAGATAGCATTCACCTACATGTTGAGTTAACATAAGACATGTGTAAATGAGATCTCTCGAAATAGTATAAAAATTGATTTCATTGGTTGTGCAAGTTGTATAATACCTAGATTTCAAACTTTAACTCTGCCCTGCATCGACAAAATAACCAATTCCAAATCACCAAAGACTTGAAGTTGTTAAATGTTCCTTTCGACTGCACATTTGAGCATTGCATGGAGTGCAATGAATTCCCTCTTGTTATTTGTGCCAATACCTAGGTTGGCTTTGCTAATGAGAAAATGATTTACTGAGAAATGGAGAATGAAACCCACACCAAACAAAGGAACCTCCCCCTGGATCGCACCATAAGAAAATCCCTATGTGTTTTCCTTGTTAATATGGACCTATCCAACTAAATGAGGAGTTTTTGGGTTGTAGGAGGATTTGAAATTATTTATAAGTGCTAAAAACTATATGGAAACCTTCAATGAAGGAGTAAATATGTCTTCAAACAACCTTTTGTTTCATGTTATCCAAATGCCCCATGCAACCAAATTGGGAAGTGATCAAAATTTCTTGAGGTTGCTCGAGGTGAAGAAAAACTTGTAACATTCATCAACATAGTTTTTATCCCAAAGATGCAACAAATCCAGTTGTTCCTCGAGATGTTCCATGCCTACCTAGTGAAAGGACATGCCAAAAACAATTGGATATTTGACTCAGCCTCATTACAACATGGATAGCTGAATCTTGGTCCCTTTATATTTCTCCTTTGTATCATGTCCCAAGTGAGAACATGGTTCTTCAATATAAGAAAAAAAGAGTATGCCCTTTGATGGGGCGCTTGATTTCCATATTTTTTTGCACCACCAATGATCTGTCACTGAGTCCACATCCTACAAAGACTTGTATCCTAACTTCATTATATATTGTCCGCGTGTATTATTAAAGGCCCGCACTAGTTCATATTTATCATCCTAAAGTATAACATGTGCTTTATTTATCTCAAGAACATATGATTCTCAATGTTAGTGATGTCTCACATCTAGCCTGAGATCCTAAGCAGATAGCCAACCTTGTCTCCACACAATATTAGTAGTTAGGTTGTCTATCTTGTTTAGCGTGCATCTACCAATCTCTTGTAGATGTATGATAAGATTGTTTGGAAGAAAGATATCTTGACCACGACCTACAATTGTATATTCTCCAACATGAGCCTTAGAGCACGATCCCACCTTCCATGCTAAGTACCTCCCCACAATAGGGAATAACAAAGAAAGAGCTTTCCATTGATTTGATGTATTCACTGTGGATTTATACCAGTTTATGATCCAATCTATAATCGTTCTAGGTGCGATATAATTGGCCACTAAAATTCATATCCAGAGACCATTGCTAGATAGAAAAATCCATAGGGATTTCACTGCCAGAGCCTTTCCGACCAAACGGGTATTCTTCAAGCCCACCTTCTTTACTTTTGGGAGTGACTACTTTCTTCCATTTGACAATATGGGACCCCCAAAACTCAACACTTCTTTTCCATAAATAGTTAAAACAAATTTTATGGATTTTGTTAAGGATTCCCTCAGGAATTAGAGCTAAAAGGTTCCAGTACAGTATAATAGCTTCAAGTATCGATTTTATGAGTACCAAGTGGCCGCCTCTAGATATATACCAATTGCACCAAAAATTGATCCACTTTTTCACACTTGACAATAATCATTTCTAATCAACTATACCATATTTATTGGGCTTATGATATATCCAAGGTACTTAAATCCTCCATCCAGGTCGAAGGTGGGGAAGGAAAATATATCAGCCAGTTGTCGATGGATATCATCCTCCACCATTGGAAATTAAAAAAAGACTTATGAAGATTGATTTCCATTCCCTTTGTGCCACAAAAAGTATCTATGATCTTCTTATAAATCAAACCTTCAACCTCATTACAGAAACAAAAAAAAGCACATCATCTACAAAAAGTAAGTGAGTGAGATGAATAGATCTACCAATATGAATGCCCTGGAATTGATTTGTCCTCCTTGCATAAGAGATAGATCGATTAAGACCTTCCACTATAAATTATAACAAATAAGGGGACAACAAGTAGCCTTGGCGCAAGCCTCTGGCTGGATTGAATAATTCCAAGCTTACACCATTGATTAGAACTACAAAGGGATATGGCATCACACAACCCATTGTCCAATTTACAAATGGCAAGTGAAAACCCACTTGAAGGAGTGGAAGCCTTAAATAAGTCCAAGAAACCTGATCACATGCATTGGAAAGATTAAGCTTGCAAATCACAGTAGGGATTCTATTGGTTTTGATCGCGTGAATACCTTCTTGAGCCAATCCAATTGCTTCATTAATTAGCTCACCTTTAAGGAATCCAAATTGCTCCATTGATATCACCCTTGAAAGTAATGGTTTTAGTCTAGAAATGATCACTTTGGAAATAATTTTGTACATATTCTTACAAAGTGAGATGGATCTGAAGTCATTGAAGGTGTTGGGACAATCCATCTTTGGAATGAGAGAAATGAACATGGAGTTGTAACTACCGCACATTCACCCAAACTGGTGAAATTGTTCCACAACTCTTAATAAATCCTCCCCAAATACCTCAAATAAAATGACAAATAACTCCATAGTATATCCATTCGGTCTAGTAATTTTGTCTTTTTGAAATGAGTGTATGACTCCAATAAGCTCTTTACTACACATGGGTTGGAACAAATCAACATTTTCCTCTGCATTAACTAGCCTCATATAATGCCCTAAGATTGTAAGCATATCCCTAATTTTTTCATGATTTAGTGCCTTGAATAAGTTCCAAAGTGATTTTTTGTTTGTTTGTTTGTTAGAAATGCATGTCACTTGTGGGGCCAACATTTCAACCATTGGCCAAGAAACCACAACCCAGGGGCATCTAATCTGTCAAAATCACTTGAGGATCGCACCCCTCCTGGGCCGCACCAACCCTTAACATGGTTGGATTTTATCGGGTGTCTCCTCCCAACTAAACACACCGTAAGGGTATTAAACTCATGCCGCCTAGCAAAAAAAACCCACACCTTAACTAGCGAGAATTGACACCCCTATATCATTAGTTAATTCCCATATAGTGTTGAGATTCTTTTGGTGATTCGAAGTTGTTTGAAAATATTTAGTATTTCGATCCCCGACCTTGAGCCACTGGGCTCTACTTTTGAGTCTCCATTCCCTTTCTTGGTCCAAGATAATTTTCTCTCTTTGTTTCTCCAATAATCAAATGTGATCCACATGTTCTTGTGATATTATTCCAGTGTTATTTTCTATGTAAATCCCTACCAGCCTCGACTTAGTCTCCCTAAGGGAGTGTGACTGCAACGTTTGTTTCTCCTTCACCCATACAATAACCACCTCCTTTTATGAGATCTGCAACAAATTGTGCACAAGCGGGTATCTTTGAATCAGGTTGGAAGTGAGGCCAATTATCCTTAATAAGGTCCTTAAAGTCCTCATAATCACTCCAATGCGGATTGTATTTATAAGGGGCACCAAGTTTCTTTGCTGCTTGGTTCCAATATAACAGGAAAGTGGTATGAAATGCAGACTTTTCCAATCCAAGACCAATATTATTCTACCCTCTGAATGATACCATAATGTGCCAGAAAATGGTCAACCAATAGATGGAAACAATTGGTTGGGTGATCAACCATAATTCTACATCATTTGGTTGAGTATTCGACTAGCCTCTCGATCAGACAGTTGACTAGCAGTGAAAGACAGTTGGTCGATGGATCGACCGACCAAACAATCGACTATGATTTGGATGCATGGATGGTTGGGTTGAGCTAATTTGATGAGACAACTGGACAACATGGATTTGACGGAGTCAACTCTAACAATTGACGGTTGCATGTAGACAAGATCTTCCTGATTTCAAGGAAGTTGGTTAGATCTTGAGGCTATAAATAGAGGACCCAATGGGTCATTAATATATAGCTGAAATGAAAGACATTATGTCCAATATGCATTGTGATGTTTTGATCACAATGCGTTGTGCTTAAGTGTTGTAATAGTGTCTTTAGACACCACCGATATTTGTGAATTTATTCTTCTTCAATTATTCTGCAAGATCTGTTATTTGCTTCGTATTAGGTTACACCCATTCCCTAACATGATATCAGAGAGACTGGTTTAGACCTTGCCCATGGTCTACAAATATTGTTGAGTCAGATATGTTTGTGATTGACTTTGGGCTGGTGATTTGTTGGTTGTAACTCGTGGAATCAGAGTAGATTTTCTAGATATAGAAGATAGATTCAAAGATTGATATTGTTATTTTGAATGGATCAAATTATGTTATTTTGGGCACTTGATATGGAAAACTAGTTGAAGAGTAAAGGAATTTGGAAATATACGAAGACCGTGATTCTAGATCCGATGGAAAACCATATGAAGTTCGTTGTCGATGGGAAGGAGGATGGGGTTGTGGGGGTGATCACGACCTATATATCTTGGGAGATTCAGTTCCATGCCAGTGGAATAAACTACCCTCATCTAGTCTGGAAGAAACTAAAGTATTTGTTTCACAAAGTCAATGCAATTCATGTCATGCAGTTAGAGAAAGAGTTGATATCTCATGATCCTCATTCCTTCAATAGAATTGAGAACTATTGGGCACATGTAAAGGAGTTGTAGTTGAAATTGGGTAAATGTGGAAAGAATTATCAGAAGAAAGATAAACAACTCATGGATTTGGTCTCGATGAATCTAAGAACACCATTCAATGTGTTCGTGTCGACATTCTGCACTAATAGACAAAAACACAGCGAATACAGTAAGGATTATACCTTGGAAGTTTTTTTTGGATTACTGATTATTAATCAACACAAATTGCTTGATGAAAGAAAATATTGGTGGCAAACATAAATTTCACTTGCTAAAGGAAAAGGGCAAGGTGAATCAAAAGGAAAGAGGACAGTTTGATACCTCTCTACATAGACCATAATGCCTTGACCAAAAAACTAAAGGTAGGACTGATGAAACCTAGAAGAATCAAACAAAGAAGACATGTCAGTACCGTGGAAAGGTTGGACACGTGGATAAAGTCTGCCACAAGAAGAGATATGACTTAGAGAAAAAGGTTAAATGATTTGAAGGAGATGTGTTGGATGTTTGTTGAACTGTTGATACTTTAACCTTCCATGTCAGAATTTCTCAAGCGCTGCTTTCTCTTTCTGCGTATAATGAATGGGTCATCGACTCTGGATGCACCAACCATATATCTAAGGATGCTCCCTTGTTCATGTCCTTGGATAAAGTTGTGGAGTGAAAGATCTATGTTGCTGATGATGTTGCTCTTGACATTGTTGTCATGGTGATGTTCCCTATTGACACGGAAAGATTGTCGATGTCTATCATGTGTCGAACCTCAATGCAACTTTTCTGTCAATTTCTCAATTAACAATGACATGTAAGATTGTGGAGTTCTGGCTAGATTGGTTCTTTATCTAATATCTGAAAAATGGCCAGTCTATTATCACCGAAGGGTTTCTTCACCCAAAGGACAATTTGTGTAAGTTTTGTGACTTGACTCGAATCGTCCCAACTCTGAACCAACTACTCTCATTTCTCACACTGATGAACGAAGTCAAATTTGGCATGAATGACCAAACACCCAAATATTTTAAGTCTGCAGTCAATGGAAACAAAAAATATGGTTGCTCGTGTACCCAAAGTTTTTCCCCTTGATGGAGTTTGTAGAGGATTTACACTAGGTAAGAATCATCAGATACCCTTCGATTGTGGCAAAGTGTGGCTAGAAAAAAACCTCCTAGGGCTGGTTCACAATGATCTCTATTGCATGAATCTACCTTCCTTAGTAGGTGGAAGGTATATTTTTACATTTATTGATGATCTCTCTCGATTCACTTGAGTTTAATTTTTGGAAAAAAAAAATCTTGTCTTTGAAAAGTTCAAGGAATTTAGGGCCTTTGGTAAAAAACAATGTGGTCAACCCATCAAGTGCCTAAGATCAGATAATGGTCGTGAGTATGTGAATCAACCTTTTGAAGAATACCTCGTTCGATTTGGTATTGACTGGAAGTAGTCGGTCCCTCATAATCCTCAATAGAATGATGTTTTAGAACAAAAAAATCAGACATTAATCAAAATGGCTAGATGTATTTTCTAGAACAAAAACTTGCCTCCTTTCTTCTGGGATGAATTTTTTTATTGTGCAAACTATCTTCTAAATCGAAGTTCAAATCGAGTTGTAAACTCTGTGACTCTAGTTGAACGATGGTGTGCAAGAAATCCCTTTGTCATCCACCTCCGTGTATTTGGATGTGTTGCTTGGGCTCGTATTCTAGATGATTGTAGAAAGAAGTTGGATGCAAAGAGCTATGATTGCATCATGATGGGATACTTTGAAGAGTCTAAAGTCTATTGACTGTTTGACCCTATCAAAGGACAGATCATTATCAAAAGAAATGCATGCTTTCATGAGAAATCTTCAAGCATTAATTTGTTTAATTCTTTCTTTGGTTTACTACAGGATGGTCCCTTTGATGTTGTTTCCAACATTGGTTCTCCTGTTTTGTTTTTCAACAATTCGTCTGGACAATCAAACTCTGCTCCTATTTCTATTGGATCGTCGAACTCTCCCGAGTCGACTAGTAAGTTGATTTCTATTTCAACTGGTCCTCCACCTCCTTTGATTGGAACTGATCCTTCTTCTGATCAACCTTCTACAATGGAAAATTGTTCAACCTTTTCTTGCCTACCTTGATGGGCTACTAATATGATTGAAGCTATTGGTTCCGATGTCGATGATGTTTCCTTAGGCCGACAAAGTTGTAGTCAAAAGTAATGTGCTAGCGTTGCTTTGATGACTCGTGATATTGAAACTTGTGATCTTGTTACCTACTCAGATGCACAAGGACAACCTGGATAGGAGCAGGCTATGCAAACCAAGATGGATTCTCTTTCGAACAATCACACTTGGGATTCAATTCCTCAACCTCAAGGGAAAAACATTGTGAAACGTTGACGGGTCTATAAGACCAAAATTACCTTTGAAGGTGTTGTTGAGCATCATAAATCTCACTTGGTTGTGAAAGGATTCTCTCAATAAGAAGGCATTGACTACATTGAGACCTTTGCCCTTGTTGCAAAGATGAATTCTATTTGACTAATTCTTTCCCTTCTTGCTTGTTTTGGATGGTAGGTCCACTAGATTGTTGTGAAGAGTGCTTTCCTTCATGGTGACTTTTCTGAATTTTTTTCATGAAACAACCACCTAGTTTTGTGATAGATTCTAACCTTTTTTGTCGACTTTAGAAGTATTTTTATGGTTTGAAGCAAGATCCTAGAGTTTGGTATGCTAAGATCGACAATTTATTTCTCAATCTTGGTTTCAAACGTTGTGAATCTGATCATAGTTTATATGTACTCCATACTCATGGAATTACCCTGGTTCTTGTTGTATATGTTGATGACCTCGTCGTAACTAGAAATAACATTGATCTCATTATTATATTGAAGAAATAACTTGTTGACTCCTTTGACATGACATACCTTGGTATTCTGCACTATGTTTTGGGTCTTCAAATATTACCTCTTTTCGATGGTTTATTCATTTCTCAATCTAAATATGTAATGGATCTCTCAACACGTTTCAATATGGTAGACTGTAATCCACGTGCTACTCTTTTTGAGTTTGGATTTAAGTTGCATAAAACTTGTCCTTCTCCCAAAGTTGATGCTACTCTCCATCGACAATTGTTCAATAGTCTTATTTATCTCACACATAGTTGACTTGACATTTCTTTTGTTATTAGTGTGGTTTCTCAGTTTATGCAGAATCCCATAGAAAAACACTAAAAAGATGTCAAAATGATTGTTCGTTATCTCAAGGGTACCTCTCATCTTGGTATCAAATTTTTTCGAAGTTTAGATTCATTAATCGACTTCACCGACTTTGATTGGGCATGTGACAATGATGATCATAAGTACACCTTTGGTTATGTGTTTCACTTTAGCACTGGACCGTTGGTTTGGTTGTGAAAGAAACAAAATGTAGTATCTTTGTCGACTACCGAAGTTGAGTATCGTGGCGCTGTTAATGTAGGCACATAGTCAGTATGGATTCACCAAATCTTAAGTGAACTTGGGTTTCTTGTACAGACCTCAACTACACTCCATTGTGATAATCAATGTATGATTCAAGTTGCTGACAATCCTGTTGCACATAGTAAAGTGAAGCATGTCAAGCTCCATGCTCACTATTTGAGACAATTAGTTCAAGAGAAAGTTNATCATTATCAAAATAAATGCATGCTTTCATGAGAAATCTTCAAGCATTAATTTGTTTAATTCTTTCTTTGGTTTACTACAGGATGGTCCCTTTGATGTTGTTTCCAACATTGGTTCTCCTGTTTTGTTTTTCAACAATTCGTCTGGACAATCGAACTCTGCTCTTATTTCTATTGGATCGTCGAACTCTCTCGAGTCGACTAGTAAGTTGATTTCTATTTCAACTGGTCCTCCACCTCCTTTGATTGGCACTGATCCTTCTTCTGATCAACCTTCTACAATGGAAAATTGTTCAACCTTTTCTTGCCTACCTTGATGGGCTACTAATATGATTGAATCTATTGGTTCCGATGTCGATGATGTTTCCTTAGGCTGACAAAGATGCAGTCAAAAGTAGTGTGCTAGCGTTGCTTTGATGACTCATGATATTGAAACTTGTGATCTTGTTACCTACTCAGATGCACAAGGAAAACCTGGCTAGGAGCAGGCTATGCAAACCAATATGGATTCTCTTTCGAACAATCACACTTGGGATTCAATTCCTCAACCTCAAGGGAAAAACATTGTGAAATGTTGACGGGTCTATAAGACCAAAATTACCTTTGAAGGTGTTGTTGAGCATCATAAATCTCACTTGGTTGTGAAAGGATTCTTTCAATAAGAAGGCATTGACTACATTGGGACCTTTGCCCCTGTTGCAAAGATGAATTCTATTTGACTAATTCTTTCCCTTCCTGCTTGTTTTGGATGGTAGGTCCACTAGATTGTTGTGAAGAGTGCTTTCTTTCATGGTGACTTTTCTGATTTTTTTTTCGTGAAACAACCACCTAGTTTTGTGATAGATTCTAACCTTTTTTGTCGACTTTAGAAGTATTTTTATGGTTTGAAGCAAGATCCTAGAGTTTGGTATGCTAAGATCGACAGTTTATTTCTCAATCTTGGTTTCAAATGTTGTGAATTTGATCAAAGTTTATATGTACTCCATACTCATGGAAATACCCTGATTCTTGTTGTATATGTTGATGACCTCGTCGTAACTAGAAATAACATTGATCTCATTATTATATTGAAGAAATAACTTGTTGACTCCTTTGACATGACATACCTTGGTATTCTGCACTATGTTTTGGGTCTTCAAATATTACCTCTTTCTGATGGTTTATTCATTTCTCAATCTAAATATGCAATGGATCTCTCAACATGTTTCAATATGGTAGACTGTAATCCATGTGCTACTCTTTTTGAGTTTGGATTTAAGTTGCTTAAAACTTGTCCTTCTCCCAAAGTTGATGCTACTCTCCATCGACAATTGTTTAATAGTCTTATTTATCTCACACATAGTTGACTTGATGTTTATTTTGTTATTAGTGTGGTTTCTCAGTTTATGCAGAATCCCATAGAAAAACACTAAAAATATGTCAAAATGATTGTTCGTTATCTCAAGGGTACCTCTCATCTTGGTATCAAATTTTGTCGAAGTTTAGATTCATTAATCGACTTCACCGACTTTGATTTGGCATGTGACAATGATGATCAGAAGTACACCTTTGGCTATGTGTTTCACTTTAGCACTGGACCATTGGTTTGGTTGTGAAAGAAACAAAATATAGTATCTTTGTCGACTACTGAAGTCGAGTATCGTGGCGCTGTTAATGTAGGCACATAGTCAGTATGGATTCACCAAATCTTAAGTGAACTTGGGTTTCTTATACAGACCTCAACTACACTCCATTGTGATAATCAATGTATGATTCAAGTTGTTGACAATCCTGTTGCACATAGTAAAGTGAAGCATGTCAAGCTCCATGCTCACTATTTGAGACAATTAGTTCAAGAGAAAGTTGTCACTCTTATATACTGCAACACAAATGATTAGATTGGTGCTATTTTTACCAAACCCTTGTTTGAAGCTAAGTTTATCAAGATCCATGCTATGCTTGGGATTCATGAAGCTACAATTTGAGGGGGATNGGGGGGGGGGGGTGTTGGAACCTTAGGTTTTGATGGTTCATTACACTTCTCCTAGAATCACTTGGTTGAGTGGTTGACCAAAAAATATAAATAGTCGATCGAACGATTGACCGAAAGTCTACATCAGTAGGTAGAGTAGTCTACTAGCATGTCGGTCGGATAGTTGACTAGCAGTCAAAGATAGTTGGTCGATGGATCGATGAGACGAACAATCGACTATGAGTTGGACACATGGATGGTCAAGTCAAGCTAATTTGACGAGCTGTCTAGACAATGTGGATTTGACAGAGTTAACTCTAACAATCGATGGTTGTATGTGGATAAGATCTTCTCAATTTCAAGGAAGTTGGTTAGATCTTGAGGCTATAAATAGAGGACCTAATGGATAATTAATATATAGCTGAAATGAAAAACATTATATCCAATATGCATTGTTATGTTATGATTACAATGCGTTGTGCTAAGTGTTGTAACAATGTCTTTAGACACCACTGATCTTTGTGAAGTTATTCCTCTTTAATTATTCTGCAGATTCTGTTATTTGTTTCGTATCAGGTTACACCCATTGCCTAACACTTCCAAATTTTCCCAAGATTCGTCCAAGTCATTAATTACTTGAAGATGAAACCATAAATAACAAGAGATGGACATTCTGATTAATCCACTTGCTCCATCATTTTTATTATCCCATTTGGAATTCTTTGTGGCATCCATGAGGACAGTTTCTTCTCCTGAGGTAATTTGGTAAAGTCCTTTACTTCGTAATACATACTCCATAAGGTGCCATGTGGCAAGTAGAGGTTGGCCCACGTTGTGATGGATGCACAATGACATTGATAAGTAAAAAAACATATCCCTTCCTTCTCTAATGTTGCCTATAAACTCACTTTTACAAATAAATTACTTATAAAGTGACCCACTTTTATAAAATAAGTGAGAATCACTTTTACATTAAAGTTTCAAAGTTGCATGGAAAAAGTAGCCCAAAAAAAGAACATTAAAGATATTGATTCACTTTTATAATTTAAGTGAAGGCACTTTACAATAAAGTTATGTGATAACTTAAACTAGTATGAACTTGTTCAAAAAATGACTTAATGAAAATAAGAACTTTAACTCAAAATCTCTTATTTAAGAAAATAACTTTCATCCTAGTGAGATAATGCAATATTTATGATAAATGTTACAAAGGAGGATGGTTTTTTTCATTTTTTTTTCAAGGTGCATGCTTGCCCCCAAAATCATTGTTTTTGCCTACAAAAAACTTCAACACAAATGCACACAAAAACAAGCAAAATTTCAAAGAAAAAAAATCGAAACATTGCAATGACATGGTTAGATCTCAATTAATCTGACCGAAAAATAGAAAGTTTCTCTTTACTTCTAATTTTTTGAGATCACATAAAGCATAGAGTGAGGAGTATACACAGAAAATAACACTTTCCACTCTATTTCTAGTTTGTTGAGATTGCACAAAGCACATAGAAAAGAGAATACACCGAACAAAAAGGGTATTAAATTGAGAATATAAACAAAAAAACTGAAATATTAACACAGTATTAAAAAAATGTAATGAAACTTTATACCTTTAGATTTGACAAAAATACCATATATTGGGCAAACATAAACCTTTTTGGGTGAAACGTAAAGTGTTACCAACTAAAAGAAACACTATGAATGCAATGGAACAACCCACTCATCCTAGAAATCCACAAAAATAACAAAACCCATAAATATTTTGATGCATGAAGTGATGCAAGTTTGGGATCTTAATCACAATGGGAGCAAGTCTTCATACATGCTTTGATACCATGTTCGACAAAATAGGGTATTTCCACACAAGTCAAACACCTTAAGTAACCACTCACACAAATAGATCAAAGATTAGTACATCAATGTATTGCATGGTTAAAATCCTTAAAGAGGGAAACAATCCACAACCTTAGCCAATGCGACCACTTAAGGAAATATATTAATTCAAAAGAAAAGAATTTACATAAGAGTTTCTCACAATCAATCTTCAACAAATGACCCTTTGTGCTCTTTAAATAAAGATCATGAACCAATCATGTGTTAAACCATGGATCAATGTAGGAATTAGTATTGAGGAGAATATGACCCGTCATATCACTTTACGTCCATAACATATTGTTGGTCACTATAATTGCCTATTTAATCTAAACAATCAAGTGCTACATAAATTGTCAACCCAGGGAAGTCTGTTTATTTCAAAGGTAACCATGCACTATATATGCTCAATCTCAAAAGAAACCTAGGGTTGTAGTAAAAACTATATTAATCACACTTGCCTTGAATAAACTGAAGTTCTGACTTGAATTACAGGAAAGTAACCTACTTATTGCAGAGCTTAAAGAGATGATTAAATTGAAGAATCCTGGATTACATTAAAATAACAATGAAATACTGCAACAGGAAAGACCAACTATTCTGTAACGAGAGAACACGACCCTATTCCCAAAGCAGGAATCTTCAGCACCTGTTTTCGAACATCATACTTCATGAAATCATTGCTTAACTGAAATAATTGACATGCAAACTGAAGGCTATCTATCTCCTAACAGAGAACAGGACCCTATTTCCCAAGCAGGAAACTTCAACACCTTGTTTCTGGTTAACACACTTTTATGAAAACAATTGAAGGCTTACTATTTCTAACAGAGAACAGGACCCTAATTCCTTCCCAAGCAGGAACCTTCAACACCAGTCTCTGATTAGCACACTCATGAAAATAATTGAAGGCTAACTATTCCTAACAGAGAATAGGACCCTAATTCCTTCCCAAGCAGGAACCTTCAGCACCAGTCTCTGATTAGCACACTCATGAAA
>JASDQU011402625.1:6456-17509 GCA_032191745.1 Picea mariana | reverse complement strand
TAGAATTTGTGCAAAGGATTCCACATGGAGGTTGAACGGCTTTATTATTGATGACGCAATGATAGAAACTGCTAAAATTAGGGATGTGTTTCAGTGTTCAACTCTGTTATTCCATCTGGTGTGTTCGTCGTGCATGGCATAGGAATGTCATAAAGAAATGTGCCAACTCTGAGATGCAGCGGGAGATGTTGAAGCGCCTTGGGCACATTATGTAATGGCCATGGAGGTGGCCTCGACTCCCACCACTAACTCTTCAGCCACTTCGTTCGGCATGGTAGTGGTAATGGACAACTGGCAGACGAAAGAGTTTTCGCATCAAAGGAATTATCAATGCTCCACTTGTCGAAATGATTCGTAACAGTTAGGTGAGCTGCTATAGGCCGCGACAGATGAGCTAGATTATGATTCGTAACCACCCTACGTGGCTGCCCGAGGAATTTTGTGGAACATTCATGCGACCCTCCAGGGTTTTTATTGTATAGAGACCGAGGCTAATCTCCAGGTGGATGCTTTGGGATATTGCCTTTGAACAACATATTGAATTTCTCTATAGTAAATACGGAATTAATAATGAATTATTTTGAAGAGATGCGAATTACATTGTCCGTGGAAAGGAGGCGCTTCACTTCTAAAGACGTCATTGTATGCTCAATCCGAGGGACTTTAAACACTTTTCTAATCATGGTTCAGCTGAATCTAATTTCCAACTTCTTTGACGGTTTTCCAGCCTCATTTATAGTTGATATGGGTCATTTTCATTGACTCTACCTGATCGGTGGAGCATGTCCATTTTGTATGCATGAAAAACCCCAAATACCATCCCAACAATCACCACCATTACAAGGTAGCACAATTCTCATTCTTAGATGTGTTTAGAAATAATTTTCTCCACATGACATGGAGAAGTTGGTTGTGTTAAGTGTGAGGCAGGGAATAGTGAATCCCATCCAAAGCTCTCTAGCATAAATGCACTCACTGTTGATGACCAGCATGCAGAGTTTCTAGCGATTTGGCAGGTCATCGTATATATACATATATTTTCATTTGTATATACATCTTCTCCGGTCCTCTTCGTGTTCTTTAGTTTGACAGAAGATTGGAGAAGATCAGAAGAAAAGGCTCGAGGAACTTCGCAGAACAATATCTGCTGCATTGGATCGAGTCTACGACAAGGCAATGGAAAAATCAGTTCGTACGAGGATGACTTTGGAGGTGAGCATCGCTGAGAGCGAAAAAAGGCTGAAAGAATGCCTGGGCACCGATGCTCTATAGGCAATAGAGCCTCGAAAATTGCCACTGCAGACCAGGCTAAGCATGAACATGTCCCAACTATAGAACTTGGACAGTGAAAGAGTTGGTGGTTATGGTTGGGTTGGAGGACTTCTTATGGTTGCTGAGCTCCAAAAACAGGTGTTCAGTTTACGATAAGCCTTAGAGCTTCCACCTTGCAATGCATCAGCAGATTTAAATGAGTTATTATCCAGCACCATGGAAGCATTTCAAAGGTTGTCCCCAAGGAAATTACCTTCAACATTCTCATTTGGGTCCTCAGAGGGAGATCAGAAGCCTATTTTCCAGAGTTTGCAACAAATTTACAAGACACTTCGAGCTATGGAAGACACCTGGGTAGATTTGTTTCCTCATAAGGCCAGTACCTTCGTTGAAGAAAAGAGGGCAAATGATGCAGGCTTTGAGGGACAAGAACATGCTTCAGTGTCTAGAACTTCCACTTCCGTTCTAAAGAGAACTGATTCTAAGAATGCCATAAATCAAGACCACTGTCCAAATCCATTTGTGGACACTTCCAATCTGGAACGACTAAGTGAAAAGATTTTTGAGAAGCTGGATGAGATAAGTAGGAGGGCAAGGTGTGTACTTGAGATGAGAGAGGCACTGTGTCACACATGCTGTATTATTCTTGTTTGTAAAACTAATAGATATTTGTCCTGGAGTGAGAGAGGAAAGAAGAGGGAAATGAAGGACAGTCCACCTGGAGTGATCAGCCCTAGGCATTGGTGGGAAACCTTCACAGATGTTTGGAGGTTTCAAAACAAAATCAAATGCAAAAAATTATCCCAGCTGAAAGTACTTCACTTAGTAATGGTTCAGAGCAGCTGGCGGTCACTAACCAGAAGACAAAACACTTCAGATTCCTGGAACGCAAAGCATTTCAGATTTTTCTGTTTAAAAGACTGATGTATGTAACATTCAAGAGGGTGGCGCATGAGCGCAGCATTGGGAGAAAAAACCTCTGTCAAGAGAGATTCATTGTAATTGTTGAGTTATTGTGTAAACCATTATGGGAGTAATAAAAAAGATGTTTACTTGTGACTGTGAGATTCATCACGGTCGATTTCTTTCAGCATGTTCTTGTTCTTTTCTGCTGTGTTAAATCTGTTCGGATTTCATTATAGATATTCCTTACTCACAGTAGATATTGTCTTACCATAGCTTTATGTCTTCCTTAATCCATTACGACTACATTACATTTTGTTTTCCTCTAACTGATGGGCTTCGTTATACTTTTGTACGACCACTACTATAATGAAAGGATTTGGGTTTTCTGTAAGTGTTTATTGCTTTTCCTCTGCACCAGCTATCAGCTGTGTAAGACCAATCTACATTTCCAGAACTCTACATGTATCCTTTGCTATGTCGGCCTTTCCTTTTTATTTCCCCTACCGCATCATGATTTATCAAAGCGCTGAAAGATAGACTTACTTTGCCTCACTTTTCGTAAGTTATTTGATCTCTACTATTGTCTCTTTTTCTCGGTTTTCATTTGACTCCATGCCCAATGGACCTTTTCCCTGGTTTAACACCCAAACTCCAAAAATCCAAGACCATCATTTACCCATAAATCTACCCACCTTTTTCACTCTACTTAAATTCCTATTGTGACATTGTTCGAGAGATCCCTCTCGGGTTGGAAGGGGCAGCTCCCAATCCAAAGTGGTTTGAGGTTGCCTCGGGATTGATTTGCTACAGCCCATTTCAGTTCTAAGTGTCAACACCCTCTCTACATAGAATTTCCAGGCCTAGTTCCATAGCTCCAAACTCCACCACATTATTTGTAGAGTTGCCTATGCTCCCAACATACAGGCATAAGATGATCCTTCCACTATATCTTATTACCCTGCCAACTCCTGCCAAACCAAGATTGCCTTTCGACGCCCAGTCAAAATTCAGCTTTATGAAGCTTGTCAAAGGAGGAGCCTAGGTATTGACTCTTATCTAAATCTATGGAGCCCAGGCCACAGGTATGTTAAGGCTCCAATATTTCATATGGAACAATTCCAAAATTCTTAGATCTTGGCCTGAGTTCTAGTTTTTGGAATTGTTAAGGTTAATTCTATGACCTATCTCTCTTATTTGGGTTATGATAATACCCTTTATCCTCTAGTACAACTAGATTTCATTCCTAAAAATTCTCTTGTTTCATTCTTTCCAAATCGCCCATATTACCATCCCCGACATTAGTCCCCAGCACAAGTTCACCAGCTCATTATCGCTATAACTCTCCTTACAGTTTTTAATTGTGGCTTTGATATCCTCCCTTACCCTATTTTTCTGTTGGTAAATTATAGCCACCCAATCCCAGATCTCGGTTATATAGTTGCACTCATCTAGGAGGTGATCTGTGGTTTCTTCCTGGATCTCACACAGATGACTACATGAGGGTCCAATCAATCCTCTTTTTGTTAGGTTCTCCCAGGTCAATATCTTCTTGTGTAATATTAACCATTTGAACACTTTAATCTTGGGCCATTGCGGGCACTTTTAGATCCTCTCCCAGTGGGGTTCTGGATTTTCTTGGTCCTATCCTACTATATAGTGCAGGGATTATTTTAGATTGAATTCCCCTCTATTTTTCCTTCCCCATATTAATTGATCCTCCTCTTCCGAGACCCAAATTTTCCTCTTACCCAATTCCTCCTCAATATTATTTACCAACGGGACTCCTTGAGCTCTATTTTGTGGATTTATATAGTCCCAAATTCTCCATCTGGCGTTCTCCTCCCTATGTTTCCAGTATTGATAGAATTTTGTTTTCCCTTGCTGAATCATATCTTTCTTGATAACCTCTCTGTCTTGGTTTTCCATTCTAGGTTCCTGTTTCCAGCCATCCTCCCAGAATATCGTTGTTCTCCCATTCCTAATTTCCCAAAAATTGTGACCTTGTATCCAATTTTTATTTCTCCAAGCAAGATTCCAGATGGTTGAAGCTTCCCTTGTGCCCATGAACATGATCATCCTATAGGGGTTGACACCTAGGGCATATTTTTCTTTCCACAACTTAACCCATGGTGCCAAGATGTCTTTTACCCATCTCCACCACATTGTTTCCCCATAGGCATCCTTGGTTACCTGAGGGTCTTGTAGCCCGAGGCCCCCTTTGTTCTTTGGTCTTCACAATTTGTCCCACGCCACCAAATCCCATTTATTTTTGTCCTCAACTCCTCTCCATATGAAGTCTCTCTGGATTGCTTTGATTTTTTGTAAGATTTATTTTGGGGCTAGAAACACCAACATAAGATAGGCCAGGATTTCTTGTAGGATCTCTTTTGTTAGGATTAACTAACCTACTAGATTAAGAGTTCTTAAGTCCAATTTTTAACCCTCTCTTGCAGCTTGTTGATGACACCTTCCCACGTTATATTCCTACAAGCCTTTTCCATCAGGGGCACCCACAATTACTTTTTTGGGAGTGTTTTCCTCACAAACCCAAAAATGTTGGCCAGGTTACATTGGACTGCAAGATTTGTGTTGAAAAAGTAAATCATAGATTTAGAGTGGTTTATTTCAGCCCAAAGGCTTCTCCAAATTCTGCTAAAAGTTTTTTGTACGCCATTTCTTCCTTGACCATGGGGATTCCATGGAGCAAGGTATTGTCCACAAATTTTTGGTGTGTTGAGGTTGGGAAGTCTTCAAACGATTTTAGGCCTTTAATTTCTCCTTCGATCGATGTTGTCTTTATACTCCTACTAATCCCTTCCATCATCAAAATGAACATGAAAGGGGATAAAGGATCCCCTTGTCTTATACCCCTCGAGGGGTAGAATGGTTTGATTGGAGATCCATTTACTAGAAGTGAGAAACTCATTGTAGAGACTAGGTTGATTACCCATTTAATCCAGTGCTAGTCAAACCCAAATACTTCCATCATTTTCTCCATATAGTGCCAGCTTATTTTGTCATAAGCCTTGGCTAAATCCAATTGGATTAACATCCCCGCTTTCTTTTTACTTTTCAGGGTGTGTATTATTTCATGGGCTTGTACGATGTTATATAGAATCTTTCTCCCCTCCACAAAACTTGCTCGTTCCTTTGAGATCAGAGTGGGGAGTAAGGGTTTCAATCTATTAGCTATTACTTTCAAAATTATTTTATACACCACATTGCACAAGGCTATCAGTCGATAGCGATTATGAGTTCTGGATTCATTTTCTTTTGGGATCATAGTGATCATTGTGGCATTTAGGGCTTTTAGGATTGAGGCTGAGCCTCCAGAGTCCTCCACTATAACATAAATATCATACTTAACCACATCCCAAGAAGATTTAAAAAAATCCACTTGGAAACCATATGGTCCTAGGGCCTTTCCATTTGGCATATCTTGGATCACTTAATCAACTTCTTCCTTTGATATGGGTTTGCAAAGGTTGACATTGTGCTCCTCTGTTACCAACTTAGGGATATGCCTTAAAATCCTCTAGATTTCTTCAGTCCTATCCAAGTTGGGTTCTTTGGCTATCCCCTGGAAATGTTTGACTAGAGTGTTTTCAATGTTCTGGTGGGACTCTCTCTCTATCCCATCCTGATCCTGTATCTTCAAAATTTTGTTATAAGATCTTCTTGCCATACTTGGTATTTCTCTCCCCTTCCTTAAGCCATTGAACTCTGAACTTTTGTCTCCACGGGATCTCTTCTTGCTTACATCTGGCTTCCCAGTCCTAGAGTAATTGGTTCTCCTCTTTTTTCCTTTCCTTAGTGTATCCTTCTTGAATGCATTGATCTTGAAGCCTTTCCATTCTTTCCTCTAACATTTTTTTTCCTGGTCTATGTTTCCTAAAACTTCTTTGTTCCACTTCTCGAGTTTCTCCTTTATGTGCTTGAGTTTTTTCTGAAGTCTAAACATATTTGTCCCTTGTTTCTGAATTTACTCTTGCCACCAAGCTTTTATGTTTTCCTTGAAGGTTGGGTGGTCAATCCAGAACTTCTTGAATATGAAAGGAATGTTCTTTGGTGTTGGCTGAAAATTTACCTCCATATGCATTGGCCAGTGGTATGATCCCCCCTAGGGGAGGATGCTGCCTTCCAGAGATAAACCTTGCAATATGATAGATTCTAATATTAGGAATCTGTCTAACCTCGTAGCCACCTAGTGGTTTAAATTTATTTTATTGCTCCAGGTAAAATTCCCATTACTAGTCCTAATGTCCACTAGTTTCGATCTTCCAATGAAAGCTGTGAACTCTTCTGCATCTCTATCCAATATTCTATTGCCCCCTTTTTTCTCATCCATAGTAGCTATAATGTTGAAGTCCCTTGCCATAATGCAATGAAGGTTACTATTACGCTCCCTTAGGTTTTCCAGGTCTAGGAGCATTCTGCTTTTATCTTCCAACATATGGGGTCCATATACATTGGTGCATATGACCTCCTCCGTGTTCCCTATCACTTGCATTTTTACAGATAACGAGTGCCTAGTGGCTTCTGCTGAGAGTAGATTCACCGATTGTGGGTTCCACAGGGTTAGAATGCCTCCCGTTGTGTTTTGACTATCTATATTCATAAAATTGTACTTATTCCAGTACTTATTACTAATTATTTCCATTTTGTCCGTATTGCATTTAGTGTCTTGAATGAAGCATATATCTATTTGTTCCATCTTCAATCTATTTTTTAGGTTTCATTGTTTTCTAGGGTTTTTCAAGCCCCTTATGTTCCAATTTATAACCTTCATTTTAAACATGTGAGGGGGAGTTGGTAAAAATATTTTTGATCTTACCTGAATTTATTAGAAACACTTCTAATTCATGTAGGGCTACACTGTTTGATTTCCTCGCTTTCTTCCATCTTTCCTACTTTGGTGAGTGTTGTGGTTGACCGTCGCCTGTTTTGATGCCCAAGTTTCCTATTTCTCCATGCATGCGCTTGGTTCCTTTGGTTTTTGGTTCCTCTCTCAAAAGGAAGAGGTATTGGATGTGATCTAATTGATCCATTGGTATATTTTCGACTCCTTTCTTTTTCCATTGTTCTAATATATTTAGGAGGTCTATCCCTTCCATTTACATGATATCTCTTAGGTCTGGGTCTTCTGTTCCAACCTCTCTTGATTTCATTTTATGAATCACCATTGACTTCCTACATTGGGGTATTTGTGTCTCTGTCTCCTTCTTCAGTTGTTCCCTTGCTGTGCCCAATATTTCCTTGAGGGTTTTGATTCTCTATGGTCTTATTTTCTTCCTGTTCATTTGTCTCCCTTTCCTTTTTCCTTTTTTGTTCCTCCTCTTCCCCCTATTTTTTATTTTCCCATCCTTTGAATCTATTCCTCGATTCTTGGTTGCTCGTTGTGGGTGGTTTGCCTTGTCTCTTATTTCCTCTGCCTTTGTGGTTTGGCCTAAAAAGACCATCCTCATCTTGGTGTTGTTTTGAGTTTTCTTGATCCGATTTTTTGTTTAGCGGGCATTATCTTAGTAGGTTCCCGTGTTCATGACAACTTCTGCATATAAATGAGATATATTCGTAGTCTATGATTTAGACACAATCCTCATCCTTGAAATCTATACTGATTTCCTTTGGGAGTGCCCTCGAGACATCCATCTCTATAAAAATTCCCACATAGGATGTATACTTCCCTTTTAATTTTTCATTAGACACCTTGACATATTTTCTCGACTTGTTCCATATGGATTCAAAGGTGGATGACAACCAGTAATCCAATGGGAGGGAGTATAGCTTGAGCTAGACTGGGATACATTTAAAGGTATCCTTTTTTGGGGAGAATTTTTCCTTCCAAGGTCACATGTACACTCCCGCTGATGCATGGAAATATGGTCCCCCCTTAAAGATATTATCTCTATCTTCTAAATTCATGAAGACTGCTGTAAAAAAACCAATTGATCCCAGGTGGAGGTCTACTTCTCCACTAATCTTCCATTGATACTTTATCCAGCTACACAGGGTATTTTCTGTAGGCCACAAGCCAATAAACTTGCAGATCAGGGTGTGTGTCTTCATCTGATCTCTGAAGAGTTGGATCTGGGGATTGTCTAGAATAACCTTTGGGATTAACATCATTTTTGGTTTGCATGGGTTGTTCCCTCCTCCCCCACTTGGGTTTGTCGATTCTAACGTACTTATTCATGCCTCCTTGGTATCCTCCCCCACTCATTATTTTTTCCCTAGTTTTCCTCAGTATGATGCTCTAGCCCCAATCCCAAGGTCCCTGTCAGAGGTTCCTTAAACCCTATGTCGCATGGAATTTTCCCTCTATCCAACACAAATTGCTTGTAGGAGGGAGTCTCGCTCCCTCCCCCTCCGGTCACCATTCTTCTTGCTACCAAAACTGTAACCCTAGAACCAACCCCTGGAATATTCCGTCAGAGCCTGTCAGTCCTCTCCATTCCTCTACTATTCTGTATTAATCCATCTTTTAATCACATTTATTCGATGTATTGTTTTGTATTCTTTTAGTTCATCTCTATTATGCCTCCTACCCCATAATTCAATTATATCCATATGTTAGATARCATATCCAACTATATTTTATTCTAATTATAGCATAATAGTTTAAATATATCAAGCATTAGCTCAATTGTTTAGATATGGAAACCAAATTTGACTATTAAAAATATACAAAAAACTATTGAATCCAAATACAAGTTTATACATGACAAGTACTTAATTATACTCATRAGTGATTATTCCACTAGAAATATTCTTTCCCTTTCAAACTCAAGGACATACAACTAGTTTCTACCTAACCATACCCACATAAAACTTCATTTTGTGGGACCCCCAAGATGTGTGGAATCACAATAAAGAGATTAKCTATAAATTTCAATAGCATAATATGTTTTAGTCATGATTTTYCCACTAGTGAKATTATTAGGAAAGCAACAACATTTCTGATAAGGGGATTTGTCTCATAATAGTACAGAGTTATCATCCAAATTCAACTGACTAGGCCACTATCTTTCTATATAATCCTACTAGAAATCCATTAATATTTACCTATAAATCTATTTAGCCCCCCAATACCTAAAGAGAACTCCCGTATTTATAGCATTAAAGAGACTTTCCACCTCATCCTCATGCATAATTACACATTTTATAATTTGTTTTGTTTTGTAATGTAATTTCCCTAGATGCCTACCTTGGCCATCGAGCACTACCAAGGAGATTTCTTTTCCTCATTAACCATTTTTTATGCTAGATTTAACCTCTAACAACAATATAATAAAAACATTGTATGCAATATAAAATAGTAGTGGAAATAAAGATTGCAAATTTTGAATTCATTTATTATCCATTTTTTTAATTCATGAAAGAATTAATGAAACAAAAATCATTCTACAACGAGACAATCATGAATAATTATTTGTTGTCCACCGAGCTAGTTGCTAAGGATATATTTTCCACCCAACTGTAGGATAAATAATGGATTGCACCCCAAATCCATACCATAATACCACTAGAGATAAGGAAGTTCCCGTGGGGTTCTAATCTCACTTAGGACAACTCATTACTCTCATGAAAAAATCCATATTCTAAATACAAAGATCTCTAGATCATCATATAACATTCAAACAACATTGGCACTCTCCTACACTTCCCTACACAATACAAGGAAAATATTCCTTTTCTCTTCTCAATAGTCCATATATGATCTTCTTCCATTCTAGTGATCTTTGGTGTATGCAGAGAAAGTCCAATTTCTATATTCCTTTTAGCAATAATCTAGTATAGATAACACACTAGTACATATGACCAAATTTGCGATGGTTTTCCTTGCTATTGCCACACTTATCCGTTGCAATTTCCATGAAAGCCAAGAATTTTTTTTGTCGCTATATCCACGAGCCAGGTGTTCGTGGAAACAATGATGGAATTAGCTCTCCACATGTCATCGCAATGTAAAAAACATTGTGGAAAGTTGCAATGCAAAAGCGTGGAAATAACAATGAAAATTTATGCTAAGGCAAAAACTTACAATGCAGATGTTGTATGTGCAACGCAAAATCGTGGCAAATTGTGACAAAAAAGCATGGCAATAGCGAAATTTTTTTATGCCAAGACAAAAAATTACGACGTAGATGCTGTATGTGCAACGCAAAACCGTGGCAAATTGCGATGAAAAAACGTGGCAATAGCAACGAAAATTTATGCCAAGACCAAACTTACAACGTAGATGCTGTATGTGCGACGAAAAACCATGGAAAATTGTGACAAACTTTCATCTCTATCGCCACGGTTGTTCAAAATAATTGGCTTTTGACGAATTATCGTTGATATTGCGACGCGTCCTTTAAGTTTAAAAAAAAAAATACACGAGATATGGTATTACCATATTACATTGTAATATGGTAATGCCATTTTACAATGTAATATGGTAATGCCATATTACAATGTAATATGGTAATGTCGTGTTACAATGTAATATGGTATTAACATATTACATTGTAATATGGTAATGCCATATTACAATGTCTCTACTTTCTCAACAAGATGCAAGAAGTGTTTTTTAAAAACAAATTAGGATAGCGATTTGTCCTGAGTGGGATGGTGACTTTGACATTCAACAAGATAGGAAGTAATTCATTGATGACAAGTGTAGCATGTGTGTAGGTCC
Organism: Picea mariana; assembly: GCA_032191745.1. Classification (NCBI taxonomy): domain Eukaryota; kingdom Viridiplantae; phylum Streptophyta; class Pinopsida; order Pinales; family Pinaceae; genus Picea; species Picea mariana. The sequence goes on along the minus strand of JASDQU011402625.1, from coordinate 6,651 downwards.
ACAGGTGTAGTTGACATTTTTATTGAAAGATGGATGTTAGAGAAAATGTGTAGATCTTTTAGATTGAACAAGATTATAGTAAATATATATATATATATCCCCTACAAATAATCAAGGCACTAATCAACCAAATATTGGAAGCATGTGTTATCATGAAGTTGGATTAGAAGTAAGGATACCAATATGACAATATAC
>JASDQU011402624.1:61924-75550 GCA_032191745.1 Picea mariana | reverse complement strand
TCAACAATCCAATCCTTTCCTTTGGGATCTACAACCTTGAATGCTTTGAGATTTGGCAATTTGGAATATTCCGAAACACAAATTCTCAAAAACCCCGTAGTACGATCCTTTGAAATTCATGATATGGTGACACCTGTCCAACCCAGATCAATGACTCTCAGCTACTTTGGTTGTTCAGGCTTTGACGATCTCAAACTTTCATCCTTTGCATTCTCCCGAAGTGTTTTAACCTGGATTTCATGATCTTTCACCATGTGCCTAGATTCTCTTTGGCCCTTCATTTCTTAGGTGCTTCGGCTATTCGGGCTTCAGGATTTTCAAACTCCAATGCACTCGTTTCTCCCAGAGTTATTTCACCTGAAACACACAATATCTTGACGTGTGTCTCCCCCTTGATCTGATGGCCTCTATCCACTTCAGGTCTTTGGTTTTCAAGAGTTTCAACTCCTGTGCACTCGTTCCTCCCGGAGTGATTTCATCTGAAAACTCATATCTTTCACCACCTTTCATCCTAGACAATGGGTGGTATTTGTTCACTTTGAGACTTTGAAGAGTCCACTCTTCTGTACACACAAGGGTTAATTCTTGTGCACTTACCTCCAGACCCAACGGTTTCTATTCCTCTGCGCTCAGATCCAACGGATTGGGTCTGTTCCTCTCCATTGTGCTTCCTTCATTCACTGGACATAGATATAATGGTTCAGGCTCCCTTCCACATCCAATCAAACGGTTTCTATCACTCCTGCTCATAATCTTTTGGCTTCTTCAACCTTGGAAGATTTTGTCAGTGTTCAAAGGCTTTGACCTTTGAACTTTCTGCTGGAAACTCGACTATCTGGGTTTCACTTGTGCTCTTGAACGCATTGTCTCTTCTGATATTTAGGAATTAGAATAAGTCCACTTCCCACACACTCCTTCCATTATCTATTTTGATGTTTTCAATATACTCAGTCTCTTAAGGGTCTCTGCCCTTCTATTTCCTTTCAAAGGAAAAATTTGTGCCCTCCTGGAAACCTTCCACTCAATGCACACCTTGGAGAGCTTTTCCATAGGGTGTTCAACAACTCTGTGAGTATCTTCCCCTGATACTCTTCTCCTTGAAATTGACAAGATTTCTCTCTGTTCACACTTGTACCTGCTTGATGCCCTCCTGGAAGAGATCTACTAAATTCTCAGTAACTCATTTTCTCTTTGAACTCAACACAGAGTTCTTCTTGTGCACTCCTTGCACGTTTGCTAATGAAGGTTCAACAATATCTCTCTTGAGCTTCTCTAAGGTTAACTCACCTTTGTCAATGCATTCCTTTTGGACAAATGTTCACTCCTTGCACTCAAAACTCAAAGGCAAGAAACAATTGAAACTTATACAACACTTCACCAGTTCATACATTCAAAACAGGAATGACATATAAAAGCATAACAATGAACACAAATACATAAACACACCATGTGCAGGAAAAACTTCTTTTCTATTATCTCTGTGTGTCTATACAAATGATTTTACAAAAGATGGATTGCAACAAAGTCCTAGTTCTTTCTCCTATTCTAACTCTATCTTGAGTTCTACTTCTAAGACCTCTCTTCTAAGATCTCTCTCTCTCTCCTTTTACAAAAGAGGGATCTATGAGCTTATTCTCTCCTTCACCTAACTTCATCTATTACATTGACGTTTCATAAATGGCCATCTGGTCTGAATTAAACCTAGAGCCATCAACCTGTCATCCATTAAAGGTGACCTTATCTTCTGCATGTTCAGAGATATGGCTTGGTTTTTAATCAATCTTACAACTTGGACTTGTATAGGATCATATTTCAAATTTAAAAATGGGAGGGTTAATGCCTCTCCCTCTCTAAAATGCACACTGAAGTGCTTGAATGTTGGCACATTACTGAGGTGGAGTGATGCTCCTGCATCATACTCCACTTCTGGGAAAATCATGAGCTCCTCTTCTCCAATGTTTAAATACTTCTACATGCCAAACTCTTCCTTGGAGTTGTCCTCTTGCTCCTCTTTAGCTATGTTGTTGTTGTTGGTGTTTCTTCTTCTTCTTCTTCTTATTCCCTATTGTTGTTGCAGGTTATCCCCTATTCAACTTCCCTTTGATGACTGCTTCTGCTGACCTCAACATTAGCCTTCTTATTTCCTCTATCACTCTGTCCAGTTTTTCTAGTGGTTGGATCTTCTTATGTAGTCTTCTCGGCTGCAAGTATTCCTTAACAATGGGTAGATCATCTTGATCCCCCATGTTGTCTTATTTTTTGATGGAATTAGTTTTCCATCCTACTGCAAACTCCAATTCTCCAGTCTCATCACTGTGTTTTTGTTGAGCTTCCTTCTCTGACAAATTACCTTATGTCATCTCCTCTTGCATTGGTTCAAGTCCAACTTCTTCTAGCTGTTCCTTAGGATGGTATGCTCCTCCATACGTCTCCAACTGAGCTTGTTTGATGTGAAATCTTTGCACCATTACCCTTCTCTCTAGGGCTTCCAATTCTTCATACAGTTCAACAAAATATATGTTGTCTTCTTCTCCTTCTATTGCATTATCAAGTGCTGCAGTCATCTCCTGTTCAACTTCCTGGCTAAAAATTTTGAGCAATTTTGTCGGACACTCTTCTCCTTCTGCTGGGGTAGACATCAGTGTTTTCTCCATTTATTCCTCTTTGATAGTTTCTGTTGGCTATCTTTCTTCTTTTGCTGCACTCTCATCATGTGCACTGGCCTCTACTTGGTTGCTTGGTAGGAATTCCTTGATCCCTCCAATAATCAGAATKMTCCTCTGATCCTCCTTTTGGATGGTGAGAGTTTCTAAMTTCTCATCATATTCATTCACRTGGTATGTAAATCCACATGAAATTTCACCTATCAACACTCCTTGCTGACATGAAATCACTTCTAAGCTCCTGAGACTTTCATACAATCTCCTCTCTTTCCCCCTGCCCACCTGGAAATTTGGGGCTTCTCTTTTTCCCACCTGGCAGTCTATGAGATCAATTGATGACATCTCATTTCCCACTTGGCAATCTAAACGTTCATTACTTCTCCTATGGCAACATACGAGACCTCCACCTGATCTATCTCCATTTCCCACCTGGCAATCTGAAATTTCATTACTACTCCTCTAGCAGCTTATGAGACCTCCACCTGATCTCTCTCCATTTCCCACCTGGAAACTTGAAAGTCCATTTATGCCCACCTGGCAGTTTATGAAATCATCTGATAATATCATATCATTTCCCACCTAACAATATAAATTTCCACTCTTTTCATCCTGACAGTCTATGAGATAATCCAATGATCTTATTTCATTGCCCACCTGGAAATATGAAAATCCATCTTTTCTCTCTTGGCAGTTTATGATATCTTTATCTAATCTCACCTCCTCCTCATCACTGACGTGTCTCCCAATTTTTGGTTCACATATGTGAATTATTTCCTCCTCTGTGTCATTGAAGTTTTATAATTCCCTCAGCCACCTTCTCAACTATTGTTGCTACTTTTTGGCAAACAAATTTTGAACAAACCATTTTTCCTTCCTGTTAAGAGGACATTCGTACCTCCAGTGTACTTTTGCCTCCTGTTGCATCCTCAATGCTAGTTGTTACATCTTTTCTCTTATCTCATTAAGCTCCAGATCTAGCTCTGGATTTATTCTCTTCTTGCGGCCTTCTCTTCGACCACGCTCATGGCCTTAGTAGCCATTTCCACTTTCTACCTACCCTCCTGGAAATCCTATGGGTCACTTTACATCTGAGAGCATATCTATATTCTCTCACATCTCACTTGACTATATAAATTTTTTTGTTTTGCACATGAAACAAACTCCTCACAGAGCATCATACTCTACCTTCTTTTCACCTGTTGTCTACAGGAAAATTTGAACCTCTAATATCATCTAATGTTGCCAAATTATCTCCTTCATTTCCTTTCCTCTTTTTCCTATTGTCTACAAGAAAAAAAATAGGCTTTCTCCTACTTCTCTTTCGCCTGAAATCTACAAACAAAAATTCACCTCTGATACCACCTGGTATCAGAGTATCTCCTGTCACCGCATCACCCTTTACCTGTTGCTTTCAAGAAAAATTATGGCTCTGATACCACCTGATGCAGCCCCCCTCCCCTCTTGGGGTTTTGCGACCTCCTGGTCTAGGATATTTCTTTCTTATGAGTTGGATCAACTCTTAAAGCTCCTGATTGAACCCAAAACAATTATACACAGCTCCCCTTCCTTTTGTGTGCAAGTTTTGACCGATCCGCGGGCTATCCCTGCATACTTCCAAAACACAGAGTTTCAAGCGTTGTCCCTTTTTCCATTTTCCCCTTCCTCCATATGTCCCTAGGCTATGACCTTGAATAAATATGTGATTGCAGGCGTGGACAAGAGTGGTTTTATACCAACCCGCTTTTCACCCCGCAATCCACCTCCATCTGCCACATATCCCTTTTCTAAAACCATGGTTCCAATTGCGGCTCGCTCAAGGAAAATTAATGTTCGAGCATGTTCTGGCCCCACAATCCTTCCCTTCCATCGACCTCTTTATTTTGGCGATGATCCATGATCAATGACTGTTATCTATCCTCCTTCTTTCATCCTTCTATGCACGATACCAGATCTCCATGATCTGTCGACACATATCTCCCATTGAAATCAATGGTTGTTGTTGATTCCAACTCTCCACCCTTCAGGAGTTTCAACTCTCAACCTTTGCTTCCTTCTCAGTAGTTATCTTCTGGAATGAAAGATCTGCTGACAACTTTCTCCCTGAATCTATGATCAGGATCTTCTTCGCGAGTCCAACCTTCGGTAGTTTTAGTTCTCAATCTCTCGTTTCTTTCGAAGATATTTCTCTAAAATGGCAGATCGTCTTCCACGTGTCCTCTTCAATCGACAGTTTTTCTCCCTCTTCATGACTTTGGCCTCCTCAACCAAATCAACATTCATTTTATCTCCTCCTCGATAAACGATCGATATCCTTTTTGGGAAATTGACCCTTTCACCCTCTTCTATCCTCCAGAGTGCTCCATACCTAGAATTCCAGATCTAGCACCATGCATCCGCTTCCATATCAATGGTTTTTTTCCTCTCGGGACTTCATCCTTCGACGATCTCAAATCTCAACCACCACAAATCTTCGGAGTGAATCCTTTTGGAGTGTTGAATCCTCTGACACCTGTCCTCCCTGATCCAACGAATGTCCAATGGAGTGACTCTCCATCCTTCTCGTATCCCCTCACATATCAATGATCCACAACCTTTCCTTTGGGATCTATGGCCCTAAATGCTTCAGGCTTTGGTGCTTTGGGATATTCTGAAACACAACTTCTCAGAAAACCCAAAGTACGATCCTTTGAATTTCATGATCTGGTGACACCTGTCCAACCTAGATCAATGGATCTCAGCTACTTCAGCTTTTTGGGCTTCAATGATCTCAATATTTCATCCTTCGTGATCTCCCAGAGTTCACGATATTTCTCCATGTGCCCTTCCAGATTTGATGGTCCAGATTCTCTTCGGGTCTTCAGCGCTTTGGTTATTCATGCTTCAGGAGTTTCAAACTCCTATGCACGCGTTTCTCATAGAGCGCTTTCACCCAAAACACATGATTTCTTAATGTGTGTCTCCCCCTTGATCTAACGGCCTCTGTCCACTTCGGTTCTTCAGGTTTTGGGAGTTTCAACTCCTGCGCACTCGCTCCTCCCAGAGTGATTTCACTGGAAAACTTGGATATTTCGCCACCTGTCTCCCTGGATGATAGACGATCCCTGTTCACTTCGAGACTTCAGGACTTTGACAAGTCCACTCTCCTATGCACACAAGGGTTAAGTCTTGTGCACTTACCTCCAGACCCAATAGCTGTTGGTCCTCTACGCTCATATCCAACGGATTGGGTATGTTCCTCTCCTCTGTGCTTCCTTCGTTCACTGGACATAGATCTAACAGTCCAAGCTCCCTTCCAAAACTGATCAGACAATTGATGTTGCTCCTCCTCCTAATATTTTGACTTCTTCCACCTTGGAATATTTTGTCAGTGTTCAAAGGCTTTGACCTTTGAACTTTTTGCTGCGAACCCGACTATATGGGTATCACTTGTGCTCTTGAACGCATTGTCTCTTCTGATATTTAGGACTTAGAATAAATCTTCTTCCCATGCACTCCTTGTGTTATCTATTCTGATCTTTTCGATATACTCACTCTTCTAAGGGTCTCTGCCCTTTTGTTTCCTTCCAAAGGAAAACTTTGTTCCCTCCTGGTAACCTTCCGCTCAATCCAGACCTTGCAGAGATTTTCCATAGGGTGTTCAACAACTCTATGAGTATCTTCCCCTGATACTCTTCTCCTTGAACTTGACAAGAGTTCTCTCTGTGCACACTTTCACCCGCTCGATGCTCACCTGACAGAGCTCTACAAAATTCTCAGTAACTCGGTTTCTCTTTGAACTCAACACAAAGTTCTTCCTGTGCACTCCTTGCACTTCTGCTGATTAAGGTTCAACAATATCTCTCTTGATCTTCTCTGAGGTTAAATCACCTCTTTCAACGCACTCCTTCCAGACAAATGTGCACTCCTTGCACTCAAAACTCAAAGGTGAGAAACAATTGAAACTTATACAACACTTCACCAGTTCATACATTCAAAACATGAATGACATAAAAAATCATAACAATGAACAAAAATACATAAACACACCATGTGCAGGAAAAGCTACTTTTCTATTATCTATGTGTGTCTATACAGATGTTTTTACAAAAACTGGATTGCAACAGAGTCCTGACTCTTTCTCCTATTCTAACTCTATCCTGAGTTCTACTTCTAAAACCTCTCTTCTAAGATCTCTCTCTCTCCTTTTACAAAAGAGGGATATACGAGCTTATCCTCTCCTTCACCTAACATCATCTATTACATTGAAGTTTCATAAATGGCCATCTATTCTGAATTGAACCTAGAGCTATCAACATGTCATCCATTAAAGGAAACCCCATCTTACAACATGGACCCATATAGGATCATAATTCGAATTTAAAAATGGGAGGGTTAATTTCTCTTCCTCTCTGAAATGAATGTTCATGTGCTAGAATGCTAGCGCGTTGCTGAGGTGAAGTGATGCTCCTGCATCAAAATTAATGGATAAGGTAAGGAGTATGCACAGTGGTGTTGGTCTCACATAAGAATTCTGAGTGGAGGTAGTCGATACTATAAGATAACTGGTGAATATGTCTCCTTGATCGGTGCTATTCAATACGACTCCAAATGAGGTATGTTCAGGTAAAAATCCTTTGATGGCACATCTCAAACTATTTGGTTGCGATGCATTTGTGCATTTTCCCAAGGAAAATAGGAGAAATTTGGACAAGAAGGTAGTCAAATGTATTTTCATCAATACAAACAAGGGATGAAAGGATATAAAATTTGGGATCTTGCATCAAGGAGAAAAGTGTATAGTTGAGATGTGGTCTTCAGAGAAGTTGGAGGTAAATCCGAGCCTAAGGAATTTCTATAGAGTGAGAATAATCCTGATATGGTGTGGTTTGAACTAAGGAACAAAGAAGATAATTCATATGAGTCGACTGAATCTGAGGAAGAGGTGGAACAACTAAATCTGGTGGTAAGGAGGTCATAAAGAGTAAGAAAACTAGTTGAAAGGTATATTCTACCTGACTTCCATTCCGCATTCATGCTAACTTCCATCGATGATGAGCCCAAGTCATTCTTCCCAAGTCATTCGGTGAGGTAGTCAAATCGACAGAGGGTAAAATTTGGAAGGAATCCATGGTTGAAGAGATGTAATCCTTGTACAAGAATGATAATTGGGATTTAGTCAAGTTACTTAGTGGAGCGAAGCATGTTGGTAGAAAGTGGGTGTTGAATAAGAAGTTGAATGTCACAGGTCAAGTCAATAATTTCAAATCTCGTCTGATAGTGAAAGGATATTCTCAAGTCGAGGGAGTCAAATTTGGTGATATTTTTTCCCCTATTGAAAAAATAACTTCCATTAGAATACTAATGTCATTAGCTACAACATTCGATCTATACATAGAATAGATGGATGTGAAGATAATGTTCCTACATGGGGACCTAGAATATGAAATCTACATGAAACAACCTAGAGGATTTGTAGTAAAGGGAAAGAAAGAGTTGGTATGCAAAATGAAAAGATCCCTTTATGGTCTAAAGAAATCAACAAGGATGTGGTACCAAAATTTTGACACATACATCCTTAGTTTTGGATTTGTGAGAAGCAAAGTTGATCATTGAATATATTCCAAGGAAGAAGGTGGGTGTTTCATATATGTGCCTTTGTACATCAATGACATGTTTCTGATTGGAAACAACATGGACACAATAAAGGAGGTGAAGAAGAAGTTATCCTCCAAGTTCGACATGAAGGATATCAATGCAGCTAAATTCATTCTGGGAATGTATATTAAGAGAGATTGAGACACTAGAAAGCTCTAGTTGAATAAGACAAAGTATATTGAAACAGTTCTGAAGTGATTCAACATGCAAGATTGTAAACCAGTGAAGGTGTCAATTTTAGTGGGAGAAAGGCTTATTGTTGAGCAGTTTCCAAAGGCACGGGAAGAGATAGAGGAAATGGCATGTGTTCCCTATGGAAGTGTGGTTGGTATTCTAATGTATGTGATGGTCTGCACTCAACCAGACATTTCCCATGTAGTGGGAGTGTTGAGAAGGTACATGTTGACACTTGGAAAGGAGCATTAGACAAATGTCAAGAGAGTATTTAGGTACTTGTGTGGCACAAAGTACTATTATATATTCTACCAAGGAAGACCTGGAGGTGAGATTTTGTACATGGATTTTTTGATGCCGAATGGGCTGGAGATATGGATTGCTGGAGGTCGATCAACGGATATGTCTTCAAGATGTTCAGTGGAGAAATAAGCTAGATAAGAAAGCGATGGGCGGTCTTATCCTTGTCAACAAAAGAAGTTGAATAAATGGCGACCACTCATGGAATAAAAGAAGCAGTATGGATTCAAAGGATGTTTTCAGGAATCATGTTTGAGCATAGATCTATGAAGGTAAGTTGTGATATTCAAAGTGAAATATTTTTGGAAAAGAACCCTACTTATCATTCAAAGACTAAGCACATTGATGTAAAATACCATTTTGTAATAGACATGGTGGAAAGTAACAAGGTGCTATTGGAGAAATTAGACATCTTGGAAAACATAGTACAATCGTTGACCAAGTCTATGAGTGCTATGAAATTATCTTGGTGCAAAGAGGCAATGGGCATTGCTTCCCTAGGTCCGTGAGAGAAAGTTTAAGAATCACATGTTTCAACAAAGAAGCCAACAAGTGGGAGAATGTTGGGTTGTTATATTCTTTGCAGTGAAAGTCTAGTCAAGGTGAATTGAGTGATAGTTGAAGTTGAGGTAGATCGAAAACATCAATAGCATAGAAAAAAAGTCGAAGTCGAGGTGGATCGACAATAGGTTGAAGTCGAGGTAGATCGACAACAAGTCGAAGTTTGAGGATGTCGACCAGGTAAAGTCGAAGTTGAAGATATCAATGACAAGTAAAACAAAAAGAGGTCGAAGTGCAGGTGTGAGACAATTGACTAGAGATCGATTGTAGGTCGATTGGTAGTTGACTAGTAAACCCGACCTAGATTCGACTGTAACAAAATCCCATAATTTGCGGGATTTGTAGCCAATGATATGCATAGATATGTAACCATTTTTGGGTGCCAATCCTTAGGTTTTTTCCTATTGTAAAGCCTATAAAGAGGCATTTTGTAAGGTCATAAATAATTTTGTTGTAAGGTAATCTTAGAATTCACTTTTGTAGGTTAATGCATGTGTAAGTGTAGGTTAGTGGTCATGCATATGTAATCCAAATTGGCTACAGGGTTGTTCTTGCATGTGCAAGAGGGTATGATGTCAATTATGTATTAGGTGTGGACCAAGGTTAGACATGTAACCTTTTATTCTGATTGAATAAGATAACAAGAGAGAAGATCACTAAAAGGAATGTTGGTTTTCTCAGTTAATGGTTTCCACAATAAAATCTTGGTGTACTTTGTGATTACTTATTTCATTTGTTTTCTTGATTAAATTATTCCTCTCTTTTGCTAGGATTAGTGTGTAAGTTCCCTTTATTTCATGACAATAACCTCCATCTAGGTTATCCTATCCACTAATAGTAGGGTCCTAACCATTCAATTGGTGCATGTTGTCACAGGGGCAGACCCAAGGTTCACTCCAAGAGCTCATCAACAAGCCCTAGCTACTGGCCCTTTTGGAAGCACCTGTGAAGAAGATGCAGTCTTAGTCGAAGAAGCTAAGAGGGGGGTTGCAGGACAGGGATGTCTACAACCAGAGGAATATCAAGTGGATCTATCACAACAACAATATAGCATTCATATATCACTTATCATCTAGGTCTATCCTGCACAGCTACAGATATGATCTAACATAAGACTGCAAATAAAAATATAACAATGACAGATATCCAAGCATCAATCATAGATACGCCAAAAAATATATGTGGTTCACCCTCTCTCTAGGGCTACGTCCACAAAACTGTGCTTATGATTTATTAAGGAAAAGCATACAGTTCTTATCTACACTCTCAGCTAGCAGGTCTTCTTTCTTCTCTATCTTCCTCTCCCCTTCCTGCGCACCCAGCTCCAGGACTTGACCTTCGCACACAATTGAATATCTCATAATACAATCCTCTCCCACCACAATAGATCTATAACAACAATATCATACCAATACTCACTGAACAACAACCACACCCAGGTCCTCTTGACCTTTATTTATACATTACAATCCCTCACCGACAACCTTAGGTTGAAACCTAGGTGATAAAACCCTAGATACCAAAACCCTAGGTCAACTTGACCCGCTTTTTCCAGACTTCGTCAGCCTGTCTTTCCTTCTTCATCGCATGGTGATCCAAAGCATCCAATGATGGATTTCTCTGCTTGTTGAGTTGTCCACAATCCTTCTTTCTTGTTGATCTGTCATCCCTAATCTCCTCGTCCAACAACTTGCTTTTCCTCACTTTGCTCCATATTTCCTGCTCTTTTGCTCACTTCGACTCGGTAACAATTACTGTGTCTCCCATGAAGCTCACTTTTTACCTTTCCTTCCTTGTTCTTCACTTCCTTCCATAAACAAGGGCCAAGAGGCCCCCAACACTCACCTGTGACTCATCCCGAGGTATTTCAGATATGATCCTCTTGTTTTACTTCGACTTTGGAATGTGCAGCGCAACCCTTGATTTTTTCTTTATACCTTCTTTCCACCCTTGTGTAGACTGTCTTTTCTGTGTCTCGTACCTAGTTTCAACTGCAACTGGTACCTGGACCCTTTTCCTCATGCTTTTACTGGGAGTTGCGAGGCAACTGGTTATCATAGTACAACTTCAACCGACTTCCATTCACCAATCCTTCCTTCCAGTCTCCCTTCAATGTCTTCAACTGCACAACTCCTCCTTCTGTAACATAGCCAATCTCATATGGTCCAAGCCAATACGTTCTGAACTTCTTAGGGTGTTTGATAAACTTACTGTCATATGCCAGTACTAAATCACCTTGCTTGAATGTCTTCTTATTAATGTGCCTATCATGATAGACCTTTTCTCGTTCCTTCTGAACTTGCTGATGGAATCCTGCAATGAATCTGTATTCTTCTAGCTCAACCAACTGTTCAAGCCTCTCATGAAAAGCACCGATATCATCCATTTCTATAAATGCAACAATTATTAGGCCTGGTACTAATTATTCCATCGGGACAACAACTTCGATACCATAAACCAACGTGAAGGGGGTTTGCATTGTTAATTTTTTGCAAGTGGTTCTATAAGCCCAGAGTACTGCTGGTACTCTTAAATCCCAGTCATCCCTGTTCACACTACAAATTTTTGTCAATGTTGTCTCCAAGATCTTGTTGAATGCTTCAACCATTCTGTTTTCTTATGGATGGTAAGGTGTACTCTTCTTATGGAAGACTGCAAATTCTTCAGTCAGGGATTCAACTGTCTTGTTGATGAAGTGTGTACCTTGATCACTCATGAGGATCTTAGGACATCCAAACCTGGTTATTATGTCATAAAATATAAAATGAAAAACTATAGTTGCACTACAGTCCTTGACTACTTTGGCTTTGGCCCATATGGTTAAGTATTATGTCACAGTAATGATGTACCTTGATCCTGTGTGCTTTCCTAGTGGGTTTATAGGTCCCACGAAGTCAATGGTGTTGGTTGTGGAGCCTGATTATCTTCCTGATTCAGAGGTCTTTTACTTTCAGCCGTGTTTATACCCCATGATGTATTTACACCCTAGAAGTATGTACACTCTTCCACATGGGGGAGTGTAGAGGGGGAGTACCCCCTCTGCGGGGTCTAGGGAAGCTATCCCCTCGACTGGGGGGTCTGGGGGCAAGTGGGCCACCCGTGGGGGTTCGGGGGCGAAGCCCCCGAAGGAAAAATTGACTTGTAAATGTATATTGTAATTTCATTGTAAATCTGGACCATTCATTATAAGGTCACAAATCTAACGGTAGAAATTATGTTAGGGTTTTTTTCCCTAGAAGGCAACCCTCTTTTATGAGGGAAATGTATTGCAACTATTGATGATGACAAATATTGTATTCTGAGAGAGTAGACTGTGAGAGAAAGAAGAGGAAGTTACAGCGAGTTTTGTTGTAGGTTGTATCCCTTCATTTGTTGGATAATAATAAAGGAAGGACCTAGCAATTTCTTTGGTAGACGTATCCCACACTGGGTGAACCACATAAATCCGTGTCTCTCTTGTATTGTGTATCTTCTGTGTTTTGTTTCCACATTTGTTTTATTTTATTGCTCCACGGTCTTTTTTTTCTAACAACTGGTATCAGAGCGAAAGGTAACTCATAGGAAAAGAGGGTTCCTGGTTCGAGTGGGAGCAATGTCAAAAGATGGAAAGTTTAGGGTCGAGAAATTTAACGGCCAAAACTACCAGTTATGGAAGATGAAGATGGAAGATTATTTGTATCAGAAGGATCTATTCCTACCATTGGGTGGAGTAGCAAAGAAGCTGACGGACATGAAGGAAGAAGAATGGGAGATTCTTGATAGAAAGGCTCTAGGAATGATATGACTGAGTCTGGCAGCGTCGGTGGCTTTCAATATTTCCAAAGAAAAGACAACCAAGGGTTTGATGGATGCATTGGCCAAATTGTATGAAAAACCCTCGGTGTCCAATAAGGTATCTCTAATGAAGATATTATTTAATATGAAGATGTCAGAAGGTGGATCTGTTGCATATCATTTAAATTAATTTAATATGGTTACTAATCAACTAAGTTATGTAAAAGTGGAGTTTGATGATGAGGTCATGGCTCTTCTAATCTTGTGCTCATTGCTAGAAAGTTGGAACATCTTGGCCATGGTCGTAAGTAACTCTGTCTCTGGTTCAAATAATTTAAAATTTATGATGTTTTTGGTGTTATCCTTAGTAAGGAAATGCGATTGAAAATCATAGGTGAGACATCAGGTAATGCGTTGAACATGGAGAACAGGGGAATACAAAAGGATAGAGGAAAGGGCTCAGGGAACCGTGGAAATTCTAGGAAGGACAAATCCAAATCCAGAATTGGAAATATAGAGT
>JASDQU011402624.1:34867-49045 GCA_032191745.1 Picea mariana | reverse complement strand
TGCATGTATTCTTCTAAAAATCCATCCCTCTCATTCCATGGATTCTTGTATCATATCCCCATTAATAAAATCTCGAGCAACATGTGCAGTGTGACTACATGTTATTTATATTATGATGTTGAAGTGATTTCTTCTTAATGTGTGACCACTTCATGGCATTTTTTCATGTGTTTAATGATGTGTGGAGGGTACTTCCATGGATTTAAGTATATGGAAATGTTTTATTGTTTGATTCATAATTTAATGATCTGATATATTTCTCAAGACTACTGAACTTTTAACTGATCAACACGTCATTTTGTCCATAAGCTATGAGATTCACACATATAACGTGTATTTCTTCCAATCCCCCCTTTATCAAACTTAAATGAAATTGTCTGAAGCACTCATGTACATATTCCTCTTCATGTTGAATTCCTTGATATTGGTTCTAATGTTATTTGAGGGTCAAAAGTTATATATGAGAGAGAGAGAGAAGTTTCCACAAAAGTTTGCATAAATTATGTTGTAAATCAACACGTATTTAAGATCTATCCTAGGTGTTAGCCCGTGGGATGCATCGACATAGTTCCATTAACATCTTGGAACATCTCTAGGGATAACATCCGAAATGGTGTCATTGTCAGGGAATGAAATTTGAAATTATTTCTCCCTGGGGATACAACATTGTAGATATGATACTCGGAGGTGAACGAGTTTTAGACAACTAGATGTTATGTTATATCACTTAGTGAATCCACAAGAAGAATATATGGCATCCAATAGAATATATACCAGAATCAATCTATATCATGAGCATACTCCAGTATACTCAGATCTCGAGAAGCTCGCGACCCAGATAAATATCAGACAACATCAAGTATTTTCACATCTAGGTAACCCTAATTTGGAGCTTCTCATTCTATTGTTCAAGTAGGTAGTGAATATTTAAATCATGTTGATATATCTATTGATTCTATTTATGCTACTAAGTGACCTCTTGAACATTTAATATATCTATAGAATTGACCTTTAGGATCCTGTGAAGAAGTGAGTTCCTCTTTTAAACCCTTTCTGAGAAACCCTATTATCCCTCCATATGTTCAAGCCCATAACATCATTTACAAAATCTCATGGATAATTTAGGAGAAGGGAGAGTTAGGGGAAATCAACCTCCCCCAAAGCCTTTAAATCCCTAGGTCATGGCCTGATTCGGTCCTCTAAATATAACTTCTATTGTCCATGACCTACCTAAAAACTACTTAAATTTGTTACCCAAGTACAATGGTGAACCAACTCTTTCTGTTGAAGAACACCTAGCATCCTTCTAGGATTTCACTAATAACTTGTTCATGGGGCATGATGATTTCTTCATGTGGTTATTTTTTCAATCCCTAGAGGGAGATGTCTGCAAATGACTCATAGAACTCCCCACTTCCTCAATTGATAGTTGGTGGTCTCTTGAATCTGAATTCATGAAATAGTGGTGGGAGGGGGGGGGGGGGATAGGGACAACTTATATTACTTGACCAAATTTGGTTCCCTCAAGAAGAAACCAGACACGTCTATTGTGCACTTTAATATAAGGTTTAACAATATCTACAACAATATTCCCAAAGAAATAAATCCTTTATAACAAGTGGCTAAAGTCACATATGTTGGGGCATTTGATGCAAACTTTTCCATGGAACTAAGAGAAAGAAGAGCCCCCAATTTGACTATAATGTAGGATGATGAAATAAACTTTGAGGGAAACATGATTTCATCAGGTAAAATGAAATAAAATACTGATCAAATAGACAAGAAGAAGATCAGAGAAGACAATGACCCCCTCAACCCAGCTAAGGATTCTCATGATGCCCGAATGGATGAGATGTCTATACTAATAAGGACTATGACTAATAATATGTCTATATTTGAAATGGATAATGGAAATGACAATAAATTCCCTTAAGAGGGAGGGATGAGGAACCCTAACCAATTTAGGAGGACCTTCAATTCTCATCTCATGAGGGAAAGGAGAAACGATGAGAAGAACAACCTGGTAGAAGAAGAAGAAGATGAAGGATACATTGATAATATAGAGGATATAGACATATTGCAGGAGGAAAATAACACAATTCATCTAACTCAAAATGACTATGAATATTCTCTCAACAACAAAAATAAAAAACCCAAAAAGAAATCTGATGAAGAAGTATTGTTCTCTGCCTAGTACACGATGTTTTCTAATGCTCTCCAAGATGAAATGCGCAGAAAGTGTGATCATAGGCCTAGATAGAGGAATTTTAGCCATGATATCCATCCATATCTTAAGAAACCTAGTCCAATTATTCCTATGGATAAATTCAAAGAACTAAAAAATATTATCAAAGCTAATGAAGTTTGTGAAACTTCAAGAACAGAAAAGGAGGTAAAGGATCTTAAGGAATCAGTTTCACCATTCAATTTTTAGAAAGATATTTCAAAAWTCAAGCTACCAGTCCCATTGGCTGAATTGGATAATACATCATACCACAAGAAAATTGAAAAGGTAATACATGGAAAAAATCAGTAGTCCCACCTAACAATGTGAATTTACAAGATGAATATCCTATTATAGTGTTTGGTCCTCATATATATGACAAAGAGGAGTCATTTTCACCTTTCTATGTAACCCTAAATATCCATGACAATATTCTACATAATTTTATGCTTGACTCTAGTGCATCTCATAATCTCATGCCAAAGGTAGTAATGGAAAAATTGGGGTTATAAATAACCAGGTCATACCATGATCTCTACTCCTTTGATACTAGGAAAGTAAAGTGTCATGGATTAATTAAATACATGTTATTCACATTGGCTTAGCTTCCTTTTAATATCATTATGATGGATGTGGTGGTAGTTGATGTACCTACAAACTATGGGATTTTAATATCCATAAATTGGGCCAGAAAGATGGGTGGTACAATGAAGATGGACATAAATTATGCTATTGTACTAGTCTTTGGATGAGGGAACGGGAGGATATACAAAGAAACAAAGTTTTCCTATGTAGTTAGTGATTAGAAAAATTATGTAATCTATTATATATATGATGTTGATGAAGATAGTAGATGTTGCATCGTCTCACTAAATAAAGAATACCAGGAGGCTCTAGATTCAACAAATCATGTTCTAAGCTTTGCCCAAGAAATACAAGGTATATGGATGATGTAATTTGATGGGGAGTATTCAAAAGAAATATTAGGAGTTGGAGTGATCCTCATTTCCCACAACAAAGAATAAATACATTTTTCCTACAAATTGGAATTTGAAGCTACTAATAATGTAGTTGAATACGAGGCCCTGATCCTAGGTTTGGAAGAAGCAAGGAAAATGGAAATTACTAAGTTGGTAGCCTTTGTATATTCAAAATTTTGTTTCAAAAAATAAAGGTAGTTATCAAACAAGGAACCCCACAATGAGAGCATACAGAAATCAGGTCTGGGATTTGATTGGCAATTTTTACAAATCCTTCAATATCATTGATGTTTCAAGGGAATTTAACCAACAAGTTGATTCTTTAGCAATAGAAACCAATAATTTTGAAACCCCTGCCACTCCTCAGACAAGATATGAGATTGAGATGAGGTATAGACCCTGCATTCCTAAAAATGTAAAGTATTGGAAAGTCTTTGAAGATGACCAATAGATAAAAATATTCCCAGAGGTTGTAGGTGAATTTTCCAACACATATGTGGAGTYGAATGATGGAGAAGAAGAGGAAAATGTGGTTGAAGTAGAGAGATAAATGACCTATGATTTTAGTGAGTACATGGATGGACATAAGTCCTCCAATTAAAGAATAATTTCATTCTAAGGGATTGGTCCCTCTGGAGCATATTTTTGATATAAATTATGTGCCCATAAAACCTATTGTCATGCCAAGAGATGATAAGGCTAAAGAATGAAACATTGGGACAGAGAAAGAGACAAAATTTATAAAGTTTTCTAAAGAGATCTTCCCCAAACACAAAGTTGAATACTTACAGTTGTTCAAGGAGTATATGTATGTCTTTGCTTGAAAGTATGAATACTTGAAGACCTATGATACCAAAATTATACAACACAAGACACCACTCAAACCTAATACTAATCCTTTTAGGTAGAAACCTGGMAGTGAAGGCAAAAGAGGAAAATGGATTGCCAAGATACAGGAGTATGAGTTGGAGATAAAACCTACTAAGTTGGTGAAAGGAAAAGGGCTAACTAAACTCATGGCTAAATCAAATYATCATACCACATATTTGAATCTTTTGACAACATGCATCATGGTAATAGGGAAAAGAGAAGATGACGCACAAGAGAAACTTTTTAGGGTTAGTCTCAAGTTATGTGGGTCTGATTGGTATAAAGACATAATTGTCTACCTCCAACATCCGAGGTGTTCACCTTTATGGGAAGAATCCAAGGCTATGTCCATGAATCTCAAAGATGTGAAACATTTCATAATAGGAGAAGGTTTTTTTGGAAGGACCCAATAGGAATACTACTGAACTTCCTCAGAGAAAAGAAACTAAGGAAATCATTATTGAGTTTCATAAGGGGATATGTGGAGGTCATCATGCTTGGAGAGCTACTGCATAAAAAATACTCAGAGATGGTTGTTATTGGCCTTCATTTTTTTCTGATATAAATTGAATGGTTAGGGTCTATGTAGAATGTCATATGTTTGTAGGGAAGCATAAATTGTAGCCTCTTCACCTTAGGCATGTCCATGAAGAAACACTTTTCCAACAATGGGGTCTAGATTTTATTGGTGAAATTAACCTGAACTTAAGTGGGAAACATGAATGGATCATGATAGCCATAGACTACTTCACCAAGTGGGTGGAGGATGTAATATTCCATATACAAAAAGTATGTAGAATAGAAATAAAACGCTAGAAATGGCAATTGAACAACAATATAACCAGAACAACACCATAATAAGACTGATATGAAACTAGGATAACACCAGAAATAGAACTTTGATTACTGAGAGAAATGTTCACTTGCCTCTTCGAGGGGGAAACCTCCAGTTGAGTAGAGATCTATTACAATAATATCCAAGATCGGGTTCTCATACCATCGACTCCTATTTATACTAAATATGCCTATCAAGAGAACCATCTAGAGGAATATCCTTCTAGAAGMGAAAGATTCTATTAGGTATTCTTGTATTCGACTTATTCTACCTTATTGCAAGGCCTTAATAATATTGACCTTTATTACATTGGAATATATTTTTCTACCTACGTGAGGGTTTAGGTCCCTAACATGTCCCCCCCCTTAAAAACAACCTTGTCCTCAAGGCTTCAGATGTAGAAATTGTTGCAGAATGGTAGTTGGTTCCTCAGTGTCATCTACTGGAGTTGTATCTTTCCACTGGACTAACACTTCCTTGATGGTTTGTTGATGCAAGTAACATGCACACTGGTCCAAAACTGCTTGTGGCTATAGCCAAATAGATCCTTCTTTGTCCAACTCAAGAATGTTGGTTTGAGTTTGGAACTTAGTTCCAATCACCTTCTTTAAGCAGAAAACATGAAAAACATGATGTACCTTAGAATGACTGGGAAAAGATAACTAATAGGCCACCTGTCCCACACACTTGAGAATGGTATAAGGACCATAAAATTTGGGCATTAGCTTCTGACAATGGTCAGCCTTGAGGTAATTTTTCTTGTAAGGTTGCATTCGAGGAAACACCTAATCCCCTTATGCAAATTGACATTCAAAGGGACCTTGATACTCTTGTTGCTTCATGTGATTATGGGCCATGACCAAATTCTCTTTGAGGGTATGGAGAATGGCCTCTCAAACTATAAGCATTTGGTCAACCGCTTGGACCTTCGAGACACCTGGTAAATATGAGGGAACTAAAGGTGGCTTTTATCCATATATCGCTTCAAAAGGATTCATGCAGGTAGTTGTATGGTATGAAGTGTCGTACCACCATTCAGCTATGGGTAACGATTGAACCCATTGATTTTTATTTTCTGATGCAAAACACCTCAAATATGTTTCCAAACACTTGTTGACAACTTTAGTTTGACCATCCATCTGGGGATGATACGTTGTGATGAGATGCAATTGGGTATCTTGTAGCTTGAACAGTTCTTGCCAAAAATTGTTGGTGAAAGTTGGGTTGCGATCAAAAATAATAGAATGTGGCATGGCATGAAGCTTGAAGACCTAATCCATGAAAAGTTGAGCCACAGTAGATTTTGTAAATGGGTGTTGAAGAGCACAGAAATGAGCATACTTGGAAAGGCGATCAACTACCACCATGATGAGTGATTTATTTCCCGATTTAGGTAAGCCTGTAATAAAATCCATAGAGATATCCCTCCAAATAGCAGGTGGAATCGGAAGTGGTTGTAGTGTTCCATGGGATTTGACTTTTTCACCCTTGTTGCATTGACACACATCACATTCAACCACAAAATGATGAATGTCTTGTTTCATACCCTCCTAGAAAAGAGAATGTTTGACCCTATCATAGGTTTTGGTAAAATCGGAGTGCCCAACTGTGGGTGTAGCATGAAGCTCAAAAAGTACTGTGGATTTACGTTTTGATTGTTTACTTAAATAAAAATGACCTTTCTATAGAATATCATCATGGAGCCAAGAGTACCCTGGGGAAACTGGAGAATTGGACTGCAATTATTGTATCAGATGCAAACTTTTGGGATCATGTAGCCATTCCTAGTGAACAACTTGGAGCCAATCTGGTACAATGAAGGATAGAGAAAAAAGGGAGCCTTCATCTTCATATTTTAGGGAAAGTGCATCCACAACCATATTTTATTTTCCTTTCTTGTAAATGATCTCATAATCATATCCAAATAGCTTAGTCACACTTTTTTTTTTCTTTGGGAGGAAATGTGTTGTTCCAGAAAATTCTTGAGGCTTTGATGATCTGTCTTAAATTGGAAGCATTTCCCCAATATATAAGGGCGCCACAAATCAATGACATGCAAAATAGACAACATTTCCTTTTCATAGATTTATTTTCCCAATTTTTTTTAGACAATTTTTTGCTAGTAAAGGACAAAGGTCGACCCTCTTGCATAAGGACAACGCCAATACCTTTCCCTGAAGCATCACATTCCAGGACAAAGGTCTTTGTGAAATCAAGAAGGACCAGGACTAGAGTGGTGCACATGGCCATATTCAAGGTTTGAAAAGTTTGAGCAGTTGCTGGAGTCCATGTGAAAGAATTTTTTTTAAGGAGTGCAGTGAGAGGTGTCACAATATTTCCATAATTCTTAACAAACTTGTGATAATAACCTATTAAGCCTAGAAATCTATGCAATATTTTTAGATTCTTTGGGTGAGGTCAATATTGCATAGCTTCAATCCTTTTAGGATCCACCCTGACATCATCCTTGCCAACAAGATGACCCAAGTACTCGACTTCCTAGGCGCCAAAATCACATTTATATTATTTCAGAAAAAGCTAGTGCTGAGAGAGTAGATGGAGAACTTGGTCCACATGAGAAATATGGTATGTTCATGTTTTTCTATAAATGAGGATATCATCAAAGAAAATTAAGACAAGATTACAAAGAAAAGGATGAAAGACATGATTCATGAGGCTTTGGACGATAGAGGGGGCATTACACAAGCCAAAGGGAATGACCAAAAAATCATAGCAGCCCTCATGATTTCTAAAGTTAGTCTTAGGAATGTCTACCTCTTTCATACGGATTTGGTGGTATCCAAAATGAAGATCAAGTTTAGTAAAGAACTGGATGCCACTCAATTCATCCAAGAGGTCATCGATGACAGGAATGGGAAATTTGTCTTTAATGGTGAGTTTTTTGAGGGCACAGAAGTTAGGACACATGCACTAAGAGCCTTATTTCTTTAGGACCATGACCACGGGAGAAGAGTAGGGGCTCGTACTAGGGCATATAACACCTGCATTAAGTAGTTCTTGAACGATTTTCTTAATTTCATTTTTTTGGAAAAAGGGGTGGCGAGAGGGACGGATATTGAGAGCAAGGATTCCTAGTACAAGGGGAATGGAATGATCATGAACACCATGGGAAGGAGGGAGTCCTTAAGGAGTTGAAAATACCACTTTATGTTTAGAGAGGATGGATTGGAGGTATTGCGGTATAGAGGGTGTCTCATTTTCTTGTATGGCATGGAGTTTGGCAATAAGGCCAAAATGACCTTTTTTGAGCATATTTGCCATGTGATGGAAACTAATGATCTCAGGTGAACCGACGGTGATGCCTTAGAACTTAAATTTTTGTCCCTCCTCACCGAATTGCATTGTTAATTCTTTAAAATCCATGAGAATGGGACCCAAAGTCCTTAGCCAGTCTACACCCAACACATTGTCACAACTGCCCATGTCGATAGAAAACATATGAGATTTCAGGTGGTAGTCACCAATTTGGAGACACGCATTTTCACAACGCCCTCCACATTTCATGGAGCTGCCATTGGCAATCATGATTTGGAAATTATTGGCTAAATGGATATAGAAATGATTTTTCTTGGGCAATGCAGCGATGAATAAAATTATGGGTGCTTCTACTATCAACAAAAATTATGACCTTCCTCTACTTGATGTAACCAATTATCTTGAGGGTTTGGGGAGCAGAGAAGCCAGTGAGAGAATTTAGGGAAATGACCGATTCTACTTCGGGAGGGTCCGAGGGAGGGGTTATGTCAGTGGGTTTAGGTGACTCAAACACAAGGGGAGTTTAAACTTCCTCTTCAGAAACATCCTCCGAGATGGCTATAAAAATATTTTGTTCCTTACACTTGTGGCCTGGAAAATATTTGTCATCAAAATTATAACAAAGGCCTTTTAGTTGTCATTCAGCCATTTCAACCCTGGTCAATTTTTGGATATTTAATGGAGCAAAAGGAGGAGTGGGATTTACTGGTTTAGTGCGAGGAATAAAGGAGGGTTTTTGGTTTTGAGAAGAGAAAAACTATTGTGCTTCCTTAGATATTTTAGTAGCCTACACCCAACTCTGAGGCCGAGCCATGAGGACATGGGAATGAATCTCATCCTTTAGGACACTGATAAAACATTCTCAGAAAAAAGCACCAGACATGTCCTCTATACGAAAATCCAAGCACTCAAAAGTAGCTATAAAGTCTTCTACTGTGCCATATTGTTTCAACTTTGTCAAACAACCTAAATGGTTGGTGTCATTGTCAAAGCGTTCATAAATCTCTTCCACAAATTGTGTCCAAGAAATATACCCTTGACGGGCAGTTTTTCTCCATTGCCACTATTGCCAACATTCTTGATCTAGATGGAGAACACCATACCGAAGTTTGGCCAAGTCATCTGTAATGCCATTCAAAGAGAAATAATGTTCCATTTTAGTGACCCAACTAGTGGGATCCGAGCCATCAAATTTGGTCACATCCACCCGTAGAAGGCGTAGGTCACACTGAAAGTGATGGGGCTGAAAATTATGGTAATGAGAGGAAGTTTCAACTTCAGTATGAAAAGGTGGATCAGATAAAGGGGGATCTATAGGAATATGCATCTTGGTGCAGATCATTGAAATGAAAGATTAAAGATGAGTAGTCATGTCTTGTTTAAGGTAATCTTTGAGTTTGGCGATTGATGCGGTGATGAAGGAATGCATGTTTTGATTGATGGTGGTTGTTGGCACAGGGGCATACCCAGGGTTCAATGCTATATGAGTGCACCAACAAAGCTCTAGATACTGGCCCTTTAGGCAACACCTGTGAAGCAGATGAGGTCTCACTTGAAGCAACTATGAGGGGGTTGCAGGATAGAGATGTCTACAACTAGGGGAATATCAAGTGGGTCTAGTAGAACAACAACACAATATGCACCTATCACTTATCAAGCTAGATCTCTCCTGCGCAGTTATAGATCTGATCTAACACATCAATGTAAATAACAAGATAACAACAACAGAGATCAAAGAAACAATCACACATACACAACACGAGATATGTGTGGTTCACCCTCTCTCTAGGGCTATGTCCATAGAACTGTGCTTACAATTCATTAAGGTAAAGCATACAGTTCGTGTTTGTGCTCTCAACTAGTATATCTTCTTTCTTCTCTCTCTTTCTCTCCCCTCTCCTGCGCACCTAGATATAGGACTTGATCTCTGCACACAATTGAAGATCTTACAATACCATAAGTCTCTCTCTCTCTCTCTCATCACTTCTCTCTCTCAATACAATAATCTCTCCCACAATAAAGCTCGATCAACAACAATATCGTGTCAATACTCAATGACCAACCCAACCCAGGTCCTCTTGACCTTTATTTATACATTAAAATAGCTCACCAATAGCCTTAGGCTGAAACCTAATTTGCAAAACCCTAGATACCAAAAACCTAGGTGTCTAAAACCCTAGGTCAACTTGACCCACTTTTTTTGGACTTCACCAACTTGCCTTCCCTTCCTTCCCACGTAGTGCTCCAAATCATCCAATGGTGTATTTTTCCACTTTCTAAGTTTTCCTTGATCCATATTCATTTTTGATATGTCATCCATGATCTCCTCGTCCAACGGCTTGCTTTTCCGCACTTCACTCCATCTTTTCTGCTCTTCTTCTCGCTTCGACCTAGAGATAGTCACTGTGTCTCCCGTGAAGCTATCTTTTTACCTTTTCTTCCTTGTACTTCACTTNACTGTGCTTACAATTCATTAAGGTAAAGCATACAGTTTGTGTTTGTGCTCTCAACTAGTAGATATTCTTTCTTCTCTCTCTTTCTCTCCCCTCTCCTGCGCACCTAGATAGAGGACTTGATCTCTGCACACAATTGAAGATCTTACAATACCATAAGTCTCTCTCTCTCTCTCAACACTTCTCTCTCTCAATACAATAATCTCTCCCACAATAAAGCTCGATCAACAACAATATCGTGTCAATACTCAATGACCAACCCAACCCACGTCCTCTTGACCTTTATTTATACATTAAAATAGCTCACCAATAGCCTTAGGATGAAACCTAATTTGCAAAACCCTAGATACCAAAAACCTAGGTGTCTAAAACCCTAGGTCAACTTGACCCACTTTTTTTGGACTTCACCAACTTGCCTTCCCTTCCTTCCCACGTAGTGCTCCAAATCATCCAATGGTGTCTTTTTCCACTTTCTAAGTTTTCCTTGATCCATATTCCTTTTTGATATGTCATCCATGATCTCCTCGTCCAACGGCTTGCTTTTCCGCACTTCACTCCATCTTTTCTGCTCTTCTTCTCGCTTCGACCTAGAGATAGTCACTGTGTCTCCCGTGAAGCTATCTTTTTACCTTTTCTTCCTTGTACTTCACTTCCTTCCATAAATAAGGGCCAACAGGCCCCAAACACTCACATGTGACTCGTTCTGAGGCACTTCGGATCTGGTTCCTCTACTTTTCTTCGACTTGGAATGGGTAGTGCAACCTTTTCTTTCTTCTTTGTGCCTCCTCTCCCTTCTTGTGAAGACTATATTTTCTATGTCTGGTACCCAGTTCCAACTGCACCTGGTACCTAGACCCTTTTCTCCTTGCTTCTACTGAGAGCCGTGAGGCAACTAGTTGTCATAGTACAACTTCAACTGACTTCCATTCACCAATCCTTCCTTCCATTTTCCATTCAATGTCTTCAGTTGTGCAACTCCTCCTTATATAACATAGGTAAGCTCATATGGTCCTAGCCAATGCATTCTTAACTTCCCAGGGTGTTTTATAAATTTACTGTCATACACCAACACTAAGTCACCTTTCTTGAATGCCTTCTTCTTGATGTGTCTGTCATGATAGGCCTTCTCTCTTTCCTTCTGAACTTGTTGATGGAACCCATCAATGAATCTGTCTTCTTCCAGTTCAACCAACTGTGCAAGCCTCTTGTGAATAGTGCCAGTATCATCCATGTATGTAAATGCAACAATCCTTAAGATTGGTACCAAATATTCCATCAGGACAACAACTTTAAGACCATAAACCAACTTGAAAGGGGTCTGCATTGTCAGTTTCTTGCAAGTGGTTCTATAGACCCATAGTACTGCAGGTACTCTTAGATCCCATTCGTCTCTATTCACATTGCAAATTTTGGTCAATGTTGTCTCCAAGATCTTATTGAATGCTTCAACTGTTCCATTTTCTTATGGATGGTAAGGTGTGCTCTTCTGATGGTGGACTGCAAATTCTCCAGTTAGGGCTTCATCGTATTATTAATTAAATGTGTGCCTTGATCACTCATAAGGATTTTGGGGCATCCAAACCTGGTTATTATGTCATAAAATATAAAATGCGCAGCTTTAGTTGCACTACAGTCCTTGAATGATCTGGCCTCAGCCCATTTGGTTAAGTATTATGTCATAGTAATGATATACCTAGCTCTTGTGTGTTTCCCTGATGGGTTTATAGGTCCCACGAAGTCAATGACCCACTTTTCAAATGCTTGTAGGGTCATCTGAGGTGATAATGGAATTTCATCTCGTCTGGATGGTTTCCAAACTCTCTGGCATACATCACAGGCTCTATCATAATCCTTAGCATCTATGTATAAGGTAGGCCACCAAAGGCCAGCTCGCAAGACCTTCTGCGTAGTCGCTCTCACTGTGTAGTGTCCTCTTGCGATGCCTTCATGAGCTTCTGCAAGGATCAATGGTCGCTCTATCTCCATAACACATCTTCTTAGTATCTCATTAGGTCCCAGTTTGTATAGTTGACCAACTATAAGTGAAAAGTCTGCAGCATGCAACATGAGCTATTTCTTCTAGGGAATTGTATACTCACTAGGCACCATTCCTGTTGACAGGAACTAGACTATGTCTATGAAGTGGTCATCAATCTTCCTAATTGTGAGCAGTTGTGCATCTAGCAGTGTATCCTCCAAACTGGTGGGTTCTTCACCATGTTCCAACCTCAACAAGTGATCAGGACCCTTGTTCATTATTCTTGGCTTAACTATGATTTCAAAATCATATTCTTGAAACAGTAGAAGCCATCTGCATATCCTCCCCCCCAACATTGGCTTGTTGACTAGGTACTTCAACACAAAGTGATCTGTGAACATTTTAAAGTGTCCTCCCAACAAGTAGTGTTGGAATTTTTGCAGTGCATACACCATGGCTAATCCTTCTCTTTCTATAGTGGTATAGTTAATTTCGGTTGTAGATAACTTCCTGCTAGCAAAAGACAACGGATGGTCGATATCCCCTTCTCCAGGTTGTACCAGTACAGGTCCTGATACAATAGAAGATGCATCAACATGCACATGAAATTCCTTGTTCCAATTTGGAAAAACCAGAATGGGCGCAGTGACCATCTTTGTTTCAGTGTGTCGAAGATCTATTGGCATTTGTCTGTCTAGTTGAACTGACAGTCCTCCTTCAATAGCTTCTCCATCGGTGCTATGATTTGAGCATAGCCTTTAATAAATTTTCTGTAATAGCCAGTATGTCCTAGTGTAGTGCGCAGTTGCTTGACTGAAGTAGGTGGTGGAAAATCAACTATAATTGCAATATTTGATGGATAAACTAGAAATCCTTGCTTGCATACAATATGGCCTAATAGTACTCCAAATGGTGAGAATAAGATGCACTTATTCAGATTTAAAGCAATTTGACACTACCTGCATTTATCCAGCATTATCCTTAGACATTCAATATGATTTTTCAACAAACTAAACACAGTCCAGTCATCAAAATAGGCTTCTAAACATTTATACAAAAATTCTTTGAACGCTTCAACCACTACCCTGGAAAAGATGGCTAGGGAATTCTTCAGTCTGAAGGGCATTACTATATATTGGTAGGATCCCCATTCTATGGAAAATTTGGTCTTTTGGAGTTCCTCCTTGGCAATCCGGATCTGATGGTATCCTGAAAATCCATCTGTAAAAGAATATACCTCCTGGCCTCCCATATTGTCTAATACTTCATCAGTGAAAGGTGTAGGGAAAGGATCATGCAGACAGACATCATTCAACTTCTTGAGGTCCACACATATCCTGATTTCTCTTGTCTTATTTTCTTGTACTACCATAGGGATGATCCACTCTGACTCTTCAACAGGTTCAATAATCCCTTCTTCTAACATTCTGTCAAGCTCAGTCATTCACTTTTTCCTTGTATTTCGGGTTCAATCTGTAGGGTCTTTGCTTGAATGGATTTGCATCTATTTTCAAAGGTATCATCATCTCTCCCATAGTTCCTTTTATTCCCTTCATATCAAT
>JASDQU011402624.1:0-15266 GCA_032191745.1 Picea mariana | reverse complement strand
GTCCTGGGAAGCCCTTCTCACACAAGGGTCAAGCACTAGGTCGCATTGATGTTGGCAGAGTTACTCACCCTGCTTTGTTGACATCAGTGTAGAGATTTCACGTATTACGGGGATCACTCGGAGGTATACCCACAATGATGAGTGGAAGCTTTTTGAGTTTATTTTGGGCTAGATACCCTGCCCTTGCATGTGGATCGGACTGTCGACTGTCCCCCCCCGGCTTTATTGTTGTTGGTGGTAACCTTAGTGGCCTATCTTTCTAGGTTCTTTACACGAGGTGACTGTGGAGGGGCAAGTCTTCACGGTACCTGGAATCGACGTTGGCCAAACCCACTCGGGCTCCTTGGAGGGTATACCCACGATTATGTGTGGGAGCTTGCACCAGGGTGTAAGTCCGTTAAACAGGTCGTCAACGTAACTTTTCCACCCACTCTATCTCAGCCCCCTCTTACTTTGTTCCTGCGACGTTAGATTTCATCACCAACTAGTGCGTTCATTGTGAGAAGGTTTTGTTTGTTTACTTGCTTTCTAGATTTTTAGCGTGTGCTGTTTGTTTTCCCTAGTGGACTCTAGATTGAATTTTTTTTTTCATGGCGTCACTTCCTGAAATGACCAATGAAGGAACCTCTGCTCCAGGGGAACCTTTTGTTTTTCCTTCTCACGGAAACATTGGTCCTCCTCACATCGCTACTTTGAGCCTTCCAGGTCTCACAATAGGATTGTCGGTGTGGTTGTTTTCCACTCAGGTAATCCCAAATGCAGTAAGTGCTTCAGTTGTAAGCACTTCCCCCCAAGAACATCAACCTCATGTTGATCCTTCACCTTCTTCACCAGTAAGGTCTTCTTCACCTTCTTCGCTTGCAAGGTCACCTTCCATTTCATGTTCTTCGTCGGGTGAAAGTTATGAAGCTAGTAACCCAATGCATAAGAAGAAGAAGAAAAGAAAGATTAAGAAGAAGAAAGATAAGAATCAAATTCTTACCTAATTTTAAGTTTAAGCTAGTTCTTAGATAAGATAAGAATTGTATAAATATAGAATCTAAATGTAAATATAAAAGAAAAACTCTAATCTTAAAAATTGTTACCCGAATCAAATTTTAAAACCTATTGTCTTTCCCTCCTTCTCAATAGCACTCAAATATCATAACAAATCAAAAACCAAAAAATTATATTCATAAAAACAAGTGGTCAAAGATGATCGGGTAACAAGAAAATTTTGGATTTTCAAAAGCATGTAGCTCTATTATTAATTTATCCAATGCATATATCTCTAGTATTCATTGTCAAGATACATTATCAATATACTGGCATTAATTGTCCAACGTACGTGGCTCTAGCACTAACCAGCTCTAGTGAGAAATCAAAGTTCGGTCTTGGATCGAGTATGAAGACATACACAATTGTTCGTATTAATTGACAAGATACAGGTATTAATTGTCCAATTCATGTAGTTCTAGTATTTTTTTTTCCACTGTGTAAATTCCGCACTGGAAACTTACCCCGATACTTTCCTACATAGTGGATGATATGGGAGTGATAAAGCTTCGCAGCCCTAGAAGACATAGGTTCGAACTCGTGACCTCTCCCCAAACTGGAAGAGTATGCGCACATCTAACCAATTGTGCTATCCCATGAGACTACTCATGTATCTCTAGTATTAACTAGCTCTAGTGAAAAAGAAATATTATTAACTTGTGTATTTGTCATTTAAATTTAAATATTACAACGAGTATGTGAATATTTACTACGCTCAATGCATACTTTCAATTAAAAAGGATGTTGAGGCTTAATTTATTTAATTATAATAAGCAGAATCCATATATCGGTGGAAGACTAGACTACTTAAAAAAACCAATTCAAGCACTTGTGTCATTAGCATAAACATCACGTGGACTATCTTATATATTGTTCATTGACAACTTCAATTGGTGCTGGTTAAATTTTAAATCAGCCTTCAAAACTCACACTCAACTGTTGTGTACAAACACGAGAACTTGAGTGTAGAAATTGCCTCCCTGAAAGGGGTTGTATTTGGAATTGGTGGGTGGAGGAATGAGTAGGAATAGTAATCCTCCATTTGAGTGATAACATGAAATCATCAAAGTAGACTTACAGCGATTTCTATGGCTGTTGTTACATTGAAATAGAGATATGTAATCTAAGAACATTTTTACATTTTTGCATCTGCCTATTCAAAAGCAATTCTGGTTGAGTGCGCAGCAGAGAAAAGAAGACCGCTCTCCTTCTTCGTTGCTTTGTCGCTGTTAAATTTGGTGGGTTCTTTGTCATAGCCTGCAGCCTGATATGAAAGTTTGCTCTCGGATCCGCAGGACACAATGGCCTGCAAGTTAACATTGTATAAAAGAAACCCTTACAATTAAATCGAAACAAACTAGGAAAGAAGATCCTTACAATCAAATAAAAAACAAAGTATGTAAGAAGCCTTCAAGTTCAATATTTCAATCTATTGCAAGTTAGTATCATCCCAAAACAAAATCCAAAAACGAGTAATCCGTAAGTGTATATAAAATTCTACTCATCCCAAACAGATAACAGATATGTTAGAAAAAACCATTACAGATGGAAGAATGCCCAAATTTTCCTTGATAATATTTAAACATTAAATTGCCACGTTCTTTTTCGGAATTACAGAGGAAAGCATATTGGTTTTTCTTGTAATGTATCTTCTAGTTTCGAATATCGCATGGGTGTGCGAGTCTTATGGGTTTGTGTGCTATAAAAAAGTGGAAGCAAATGTTAGGGATCTAACTCCTCACTTAGGTAGAATAATATATTTCTATGTAATAAAGTTCAATATTAATAGGGCCTAGCAATAAGGAAGAATAAGATCAATGTAAGACGACCTAATATAAGCTTCCGCTTCTAGAAGGATCTTCCTCTAGATGGTTTTTTTGATAGACATATTTAGTATAAATAGGAGTTGAAGGTATGAGAACTTTTGTCTTGGATATTATTGTAATAGAGCTCTGTTGTGCTTGAGGTTGCTTCCTCAAAGGGGGATGTGAACATATCTCTCACGAATCAAAGTTCATTTGTTATTTCTAGCTATTTATTTATGTTTTGCATACTTTTTTATATCTAGAATATTACAAGTGGTATGAGAGCACATTCCTCGGAAAAATTTTTTGGGTTAATCTTTTTCAGGGTAGAGACATATTCCGATGTCTTTAAGCTACAGAGATCGGTTGTTACGTGCATAAACTCGTGGTCAGGGATTCATACACACTGGAAATAAAAAAGGTACTTAAGCGCAGATCTGTTGGCCACCCTTGTAACAACTCTTGGTACCTCTTCGAGTGGTAGCGGATCAGACATCACCTATATATGGATTGACCTAGATC
The DNA here is from genome assembly GCA_032191745.1 of Picea mariana. Classification (NCBI taxonomy): domain Eukaryota; kingdom Viridiplantae; phylum Streptophyta; class Pinopsida; order Pinales; family Pinaceae; genus Picea; species Picea mariana. The sequence continues at coordinate 11,904 of JASDQU011402624.1, read as the reverse complement.
TCTTGAAGCCTTCCATAGATAAACTGATCGGCCTAACTATTATAGTGCCATTGAGAACAACACTTGAGAAGATACTTTTTAGTACATTGGTAGTCGACTAGTATGACTAAGGGCATAGTCTAGCCTCTTTAGTTGGTGCCCTGAGGCATTGGGTTGAGTACTACTATTGGACCCCACATGTATATCAGAGAGTCATAACATAAGACAAACCCTTGTCTATAGAACCTTTGAATACCTAACCTTTGGGAAGGAAAATAAAATAGAGAAGATAAGATATGTTGTCGTGCAACTGTGTCTCCTGCATTCGATTTGCGAAATTACTACACATTTATTCATGTTAAACATTTGGGCATTTCATCATTGCAGTATTCTTCAGATCAGAGTATAACTCTGCAGGAGTAGAAAAAAAAAATCGATTCTGTTGGCACCATTATTTGATACCTATTCTGTTGGATTTCTCTCTTCACCTTTATCGGAGTCATACCTATATTTTTTTAGCAATATTTTTTTGGTGGACCCAACCCCCTTCCAACACCCTTATCTAGGCTTTACCCCATTGGATTCAACTCTTCGCCCTAACCATTGTGATACACTTCACCTATAACTCATTTTTTGTGTGGTGCCACCCACCCCTTTTCGTGTTCCCTCATCATCATGGCCCATACCCATAGCCAAGACTTGGAAGCTCACTTCAATACCTTGCACTCTAATTTCACAAAAACCCAACAAGAGGTGCGAAAACTCAGTGCCAATATTGTCTCCATCAATAAAAAAATGCATTCATCCATAGTTTCATTAATCATGGAACTCAAATAAGACCTCAAACAAGACATGACTACCCATCTTGAATCGATCACTTTGATGATTTGTGTCAAGTTGCATATCCCTGCAGATCTTCCCTTATCTCACCCACCTTTGCATACTGAAGGTGAAACTTCCTCTCATTCCTAGAATTTTCATCCCCATCACTTTCAGCGTGACATACGCCTTTCGCGCATGGATGTGACCGAATTTAATGGTTCAGATCCCACTGGTTGGGTAACTAAAATGGAACGTTATTTCTCTTTGTATGGCATTACGGATGAGTTGGCCAAACTCCGGTATAGTGTTCTCCATCTAGATCAAGAACGTTGGCAATGGTGGAAATGGAGAAAAAATGTTTGCCAAGGATATGTGGCTTAGACACACTTTGTGAAAGAGATTTATGAACGCATTGACACTCACACCAACCATTTAGGTCGTTTGACAAAGTTGAAACAATTTGGCACAGTGGAAGACTTTATAGATCGTTTTGAGAGACTGACTTTTCGTACAGAGGGCATGTCTGATGTTTCTTTCCGAGATTGTTTTATCAGTGGCCTCAAGGATGAGATTCGTTCCCATGTCCTCGTGGCTTGACCTTAGAGGTGGGTGGACGCTACTAAAAGAGCTAAGGAAGCACAATAGGTTGTCTCTTCTAAAAACTAGAAACCCTCATTTATTCCTCGCACTAAACTAGTAACTCCCACTCCTCCTTCTACTCCACTAAAGATCCATAAATTGACCAGGAGCAAAATGGTTGAACGACAACTCAAAATCCTTTGTTATAATTGTGATGACAAATATTTTTTGGGACACAAGTGTTAGGAACAAAATCTTTTTATGGCCATATCAAAGGATGTTTCGGAAGAGGATGTTGAGGCTCCCCTTGTGTCTGTGTCACTTGAACCCACTGACATAACCCCTCGCTTAGACCCTCCCAAAGTTGAACCAGTCATTTCCCTGAATGATCTCGCTAGATTCTCTGCTCCCAAAACCCTCAAGATAATTGGTTACATCAAGCATAAAAAGTTCATCATTCTTATTGATAGTGGAAGCACCCATAATTTTATTCACCATCGTATTTCCCAGGAAACTAATTGCTATATCCGGGAAGTCAATAATTTTTAAATCATGATTTCCATTGGCAGGTCCATCAAATGTGGAGGGCGTTGTAAAAATGTGTGTCTCCAAATTGGTGAATACCACCTGAAATCTCATATGTTTGCTATCGACATGGGAGATTGTGACATTGTCTTGGGTGCATAATGGCTAAGGACTTTGGGTCCCAATCTCATGGATTTTAAGGAATTAACCATGAAATTCGACAAGGTAGGCCAACCATATAAGTTCTAAGGCATCATTGTCAGTTCCTAACAGATCATTATTTCCCATTGCATGGAAAAGATGATAAAAAAATTTCATTCCGGAATTTTTGCCCAACTCCATGCCATACAAGCAACTGAGACACCCTCTATGTTGTAGGACTTTCAATCCATCCTCTCTAAACATCAAGTGGTTTATTCCACTCCTCAAGGACTCCCTCATTCCTGTGGTGTTCATGATCATTCCATTTCCCTTGTCCCAGTCAACCTTCCTCCCAATATCCATCTCGATCATCACCCCTTTTCCCAAAAACATGAAATTGAGAAAAAAGTTCAAGAACTGCTCAACACAGGTGTTATCCTTCCTAGTACGAGCCCCTACTCTTCTCCTTTGGTCATGGTCCTTAATAAATAAGTTTCTTGGCAAATGTGTCCTGACTTCTGCACCCTCAACAAAATCACCATTAAAGACAAAGTCCCCATCCCTCTCATTGATGACCTCTTGGATGAATTGAGTGGTGCCCAATTTTTTACTAAACTTGATCTTTGTTCTCCCTACCACTACATCCATATGAAAGAGACAAACATTCCTAAGACTACATTTAGAACTCATGAGGGACACTATGAGTTTTTGGTCATTCCCTTTGGCCTGTGTAATGCTCCCTCCACTTTCCAAAGCCTTATGAATCATGTCTTCCATCCTTTTCTCCATCATTTTGTCTTAGTTTTCTTTGATGATATCCTTATCTATAGTAAAACCTGGAAAACCCATCTTGCTCATGTGGATTGAGTTCTCCATCTACTCTCTCAACACCAACTTTTCCTCAAACAATATCTATGTGCTTTTGGCGCCTCAGAAGTCGAGTACTTGGGTCATCTTGTTGGCAAGGCCGACGTGAGGGTGGATCCTAAAAATATTGAAGCTATGAAGGATTGGACTCACCCAAAGACTCTTAAAATCTTGCGTGGATTTATGGTTTTAACATGTTATTATCACAAGTTTGTTAAGAATTATGGAAAGATTGTGACACCTCTCACTGCACTCCTTAAAAAGAATTATTTCACTTGGACTCGAGCAGCTGCTCAAGCTTTTCAAACCTTGAAGATGGCCATGTGCACCACTCCATTCCCGGCCCTTCCTGATTTCATAAATACCTTTGTCCTCGAGTTTGATGCTTTTGAGAAATGAATTGATGTTTTCCTTATGCAAGAGGGTTGGCCTTTGGCCTTTACTAGCAAACAACTTTTCGAGTGAAATTTGGGCAAATCAATCTATGAAAATGAAATTTTAGCTATTTTTCATGTCGTGGATCTTTGGTGCCCTTATCTATTGGGAAAATGCTTCCAAATTAAGACAGATCATCAAAGCCTCAAGTATTTTCTGGAACAACACCTTTCCTCTCCAGAGAAACACAAATGGGTGACTAATCTCTTTGGATATGATTATGAGATCATTTACAAAAAAAGAAAAGACAATGTGGTTGTTGATGCACTTTCGAGAAAATATGAAGATGAAGTGTCCCTTTTTTCTCTCTCCTTCATTGCACTAGATTGGCTCCAAGCTATTCTCCAGGAATGGCTACATGATCCCAAAAGTCCGCATATGATACAACAATTGCATTCCAATTCTCCAGTTTCCCTAGGGTACTCTTGGCTCAATTATGAGCTTCGATACAAAGGTCATTTGTATTTAATTAAACAGTCAAAAAATAAATCCATGATACTTTCTGAGTTTCATGCTACACCCATAGTTGGGCATTCTAGGTTTACCAAAACCTATGACCGGGTCAAACATTCTTTTTTCTAGGATGGCATGAAACATGACATTCGTCATTTTGTGGTTGAATGTGATGTGTGTCAATGCAACAAGGGAGAAACAGTCAAATATCCTGGCACACTTCAATTGCTTCCAATTCCACCTGTTATTTGGTAGGAAATCTCTATGGATTTTATTGCAGGCTTACCTAAATCGGACAATAAATTGGTCATCATGGTCATAGTTGATCGTGTTTCCAAGTATGCTCATTGTTGTTCGCTTCAACACCCATTTACAACATACACTGTGGCTCAAAATTTTCGTGGATCATGTCTTCAAGCTTCATGGCAGGCCACATTCTATTGTTTTTTATCGCGACCCAACTTTCACCACCAATTTTTGGCAAGAAATGTTCAAGCTACAAGGCACCCAATTTCATATCAACACATCTTATCATCCCTAGACTGATGGTCAAACTGAAATTGTCAACAAGTGTTTGGAAGCATATTTGAGGTGTTTTGCATCGGAAAGGAAAAATCAATGGGCTCAATGGTTACCACTAGTTGAATGGTGGTACAACAATTCATACCATACAATTACCCGCATGACTCCTTTTGAAGCAGTGTATCAAAAAAATCCACCTTCAGTTCTCTCATATTTTCTAGGTGTCTCAAAGTTCCACGCGGTTGACCAAACGCTTACAGTTTGAGAGGATATTCTTCATACCCTCAAATAGAATTTTTTCATGGCCCAGAATCACATGAAGAAACAAGCAGGTCAAGGTCACTCTGAATGTTAATTTGGAGAAGGGGATCACATGTTTCTTCAATTGCAACCTTATAAGAAAAATTCCCTCAAGGATGACCATTTTCAGAAACTAGCGCCCAAATTTTATGGTCCTTATAAAGTTCTCAAGTGTGTCGGACAAGTGGTCTATCATTTATCTTTGCCCAGTCATTCTAAGCTTCATCCTGTTTTTCATGTTTCTTGCTTAAAGAAGCTGATTGGAACTAAGTGCCAAACTCAAACAAACATTTCCGAGTTGGACAAAGAAGGATCCATTTGGCTACAACCACAAGCATTTTTTGACCAACGTGAACGTTGTTTGCATCAACAAACCATCAAGGAAGTGTTAGTCCAGTGGAAAGATACAACTCCAGCAGATGCCCCTTGGGAACTAGCTATCATTCTGCAACAATTTCCTCATCTCAAGCCTTAAGGACAAGGTTGTTTTTAAGGGGGAGGACATGTTAAGAACCTAACCCCTCACGTAGGTAAAATAATATATTTTCATGTAATAAAGGTCAATATTAATAAGGCCTAGAAATAAGGAAGAATAATTCCAATGTAAGAAGACCTAATAGAAGCTTCCACTTTTAGAAGGATCCTCCTCTAGATTGTTCTTTTGATAAACATATTTAGTATAAAAATGAGTTGAGGGTATGAGAACATTTTTAATATTGCATTCTAGTGAAACATACACTCTTTTCATTGTAACTATTTTTCTTTCTTCTGCTCCAGACCTTAAAGCATGTAAATTTTATTTTCATCTTCAATTTTTGCTTCATCTTCACTTTTATTTCTTTTTTTTTTGGACATGTCTCCAACTTTATCTTTTTCATCTTAAATCTGACTAGGGCAAGTACACACTGCATTTTCTTAATCTCTCTGTAATGATGGTCATAAAACGGGTCTTCAATGCTATCATCAATTTCAATACTTCTTCTTCTCAATAGTCTTTTCATTTCAAAAGATTTTTCAGAACAGTTTTAAATCTCTGCAACTTCAGTGCAACATATAATATGAATATTAACATACATAGCAACATTAGTGCAACATATAATATGAATATCAACATACATAGGCTTTGCAAGCCATTCTTCAATAAATGCGAGTTCATGATTATGGTAATTTTTATTTCCGTTCCTTCCATGTTTCTCTTCTTGGAGAGCTTCATCTGCTTGATTTCCATTCCAATTCACCAAATCGTCAATCAATTTATTTTCCTTCATAATCTCTGACCATTCTTTAATAGACAAATTCTCTTCATCATATATTGCTACCTTTCCCAATCTCCACCCAGACTGCTTCACTCAGCAACAAACTCCTTCACAGAGAGTCTCTTCAGAATAGTGATTCCAAAGACGATGGATACCTCCAAAGCTAAGACACTTCACGGGTGACTTTTGTTCCACAGAACACAATAGATTGACTCTTCACAACCTCATTCTTCTCCTCAGTACATGCCAGCATGCTAACAATACACAATTATGGCAGACTGAAAATTTTATTATAATTTGTAGGTTGCCTCGACGTTTATTCAGTGACTGACTTGCGAATCACTCTGCGCTCAGATCACACAACTACTCAGCTCACAACAGGCAGTTTTAGTTGAGAAAAAAGTTGAAAATAATACTTTTTTCAACTAAAATTTTCTAAAATAGTACTTTTACAACTTCTAATCATGAATAACTATTGGTTTAGAGATTAAATACACTACCACTCATTTAGTGTATTTAATATTGTTGTTAGTAGTTTTTCAACTTCTAATATTGAACTTCTAATCATGAATAACTATTGGTTTAGAGATTAAATACACTGCCACTCATTTAGTGTATTTAATATTGTTGTTAGTACTTTTTCAACTTCTAATCATGAATAATTATTGGTTTAGAGTTTAGTGGTAGTGTATTTAACATTGGTGTTACACTGACTACAACCTAGTAGTTAGTAGTACTACATTTAAAATTGTTGTTGAGATGTAAGACTTTTTAATATAGCTTTAGATTTGATATATTTTGGGTTCTAATATATTTTATATTTCCACTATAATGTTTAATGACTAAATCTTAGTAAGTAGTAGTGCATTTAAGATTGTTGTTGGGATGTACACATACTCCAACATAGCTTCAGATTTGATATATTTTTGGTTTAGATTTGATTACAATAACTAAATTTACTTAACTTCAGATTTGATATATTTTTGGTTCACATTTGATTACAGTGACTAAATTTTAGTAAGTAGTAGTACATTTAAAGTTGTTGTTGGGATGTACACATACTCCAACATAACTTCAAATTTGATATATTTTTGGTTCAGATTTGATATATTTAACATAACTTGATCTTTAATATATTTTATGTTCAGATCTGAGATATTTAATATTAATGTTAGGGTGTACATCTTAATAATCAGTATTAATGCATTTAACATTCTTGTTGGGATGTACACATACTTCAACATAACATACTGGCTTGCTACTGAGATGTAAACCATTGGCCCCAAAGTTATTTCAGATTAAATAATGTATATCCCGATTCCGACGTAGCTTGAAAGCCAACAATCTGCAACCCACCAACAAAATTAAAGGAGCTATTAAACAGAGATTTATAACAGCACGATATATATGATAAACATCAGAATATCTATGATAGTATGCAGTGAAAACTTCTCTGCAAAGAAAAAACATCTAGTGGCTACAGGTAAAGAAATCACATGGATGCACTCAATTCGTACTGGAGAGGGAAATTATGTAGAATGGCGTAAGTTCGAATGGAATCGTCTGTAGTTGCTGCCGCTGCAACTGCCCTAGACAGTAACAGAAGTGAAATCTGTTACATCCGTCTTGTCTTTTGATTTTCCATGGCCTCCTTTGTACGATTTCACGTGTGCATCCTTTTCGCTTCAATGTTATATGCAGTATTCGTTGTTTCCTCAACTCAAAGTATAAAAGAAATAAATGTCACGGGACACCCTCAGGATGCAAATGAGTTTTCTGCAATAATTTTTTCAACTTAACAAGTATTTTTACGGATTGAGGGCTGAAAATTTAATAATGAAGTCAACATGTTTGATCAAATATCATACTTAAAAATTTGATAAAATATCATGCTTAAAAATTAATTAATTAATTGATACAAAATAGAGAGAATTGTTTTTTCAACAATGCAATAATACCGTCTGCCCTTTCTTTTGTATATGGAGATCAGTAATCTTTTGACACACCTGAAATGAATAAAACTGACTTTATCAACGTCCTCCACAGACCATATAATATCTATATAGTTTCACCAAACAGCTATATATTGTCATCAAACTCTTTAATCTTTTGGTTAAAATAGCTTTCATACATCTTAACTTCAACATTCCTGTATCATTTTTCTTCACTGTGCTTCTCCATTGCAACATTCCTGTATCTTTTTTCTTCACTGTGCTTCTCCATCGCTAAAATATCAAGGAAAATTAAATTTATATTTTGTGCAAAGAATATCGTTTTTCCAGAAATTAGAATAGTGCTGCATATGTGATCATATTGGATGCAATGAGATGTTGGCGGAATATTATTCGGGCCAGAATATCATTACGTTAACTAACATTATACAGCATTAACACAACAGCCTCCAGTCATGAGCATCAGCATGAAATGGATCAGAAACGGAAGTGAGATTACTGTGTGAACGTCCCACCCTCAGGAAACTTTGCCATCTCTTGAGAATCGTCCTGATCTTGTTCATCTTGTAGCTTAATGCCAGCAGCATCCTGAAAGGATGAATTTGCCTGGCTTGCAGGCTGTCAAACTAACGCGATATCCGGGAAGTGCTCTTTTATATGCTTTCCTCCGAACGACGAGAATTGCAAATAGAGATCAGTAAGGGGACTCGATCAAAGCAATAGCAATAGAGGGAGGGAAGAGGATGAGTACCGCATGTTAGGAAACAGATCTGCAATAATGTATGGTGTATGTTCGTAGGCCATTGCCAAGTCTGAAAGAGAAAAAGATTTTAACGCGTTGCCTTATATGCCTTTTGTATAAAGATCAACGTTTGGAAATGCACCTATAAGCTTGCTTGGCAACCTGGTTGGATACTAACCCTCTTCACATCCCTCTCTCTGGTATAGTAAAAAGGTTGGGCGCTGCTCCACTTATCATCTTAGTGTCGAGCCATTCTTTGTGGGCCATTGGTTAGTGCAAGAGAAAAATGTTGAGAATTGGTGTGAGTACCATGTCAACGCCATGGAAACATGTAACATCAAAATTCAATCAGGCTTTTCTCATCTCGTACCAATGGTCTGTACGTGGAAAAGACAAGGTAAGGATCTAATCCCTCATGCATCTCTACCGACAAATGTCTGTTGTTAGGGACATATTTTCTTAATTAGTCATATTTGTCTTTGGTCATGGAGTAAACTCCTTATTACTATCATTAAAATTTGAATATTTTGAATATAACCTTTATGTTATTGATTCCTAAATGTTGTTTAATTTGAATATAACTTTAATGTTTTGAATATAACCTTTATCTTATTGATTCCTAAATGTTATTTAATTTGAATATAACCTTTTTCTATTGAATATAACCTTTATCTGTTATTGATTCCTAAATGTTAGTTAATTTGAATATAACTCTTATGTTATTCTATGTATTATGATTATGAGTTTTGTAGGAGATAAAAGAACATTTTAAATATTATTTTCTACTCCACACATCTTTATTTTTCATAACTTTTTTTTATAATTTTTAAAATGAAATAAATTTATTTTCATATAATATTATAAATTATTATTATTTTTTAGGATTAAGAAAAGAATTTTATTTTTAAATCCCTTTATAAAATTTGTAATGTTTATTTTTCATATTCTTTTTTAATATATTTTTAAAATAAAATATTTATATTTTAATGAAATACTATAATTAATTTTTTTAATCTTATTTAAGATTAAGAAAATTATTTCATGTTTAAATCAGTTTGTAAAATATTTGTTGTTTTTATTGGTTGTCCAAAATAGGATTTATTAAAAATTTCTATGAAGTATAACATTGGAAAATATATCACCCTATTTCTTCATAAATATAGCTCACTCGGATTAAAAAAAAACTCACAAAGATGGATCTTCTCACATTATTGACTCCATGTTCATAGCATCTTACTTGCAATCTATTAATAATTCCCATTAGAAAATATTTCCATACTCATATGTTACATTTTCAAGTTATAAAGACTTCCAACAACACATCTTACTTTTAACATCTAGAAGATTTCAATATGAAATGTATGATAAATTACCAAATACTAGATCTTTTGGAGCATAAGATATACTTTCTATGCAATGTAATCAACTTAAGTGTGAGGATAAGATATCTAAGATATAGTTTCTATGGAATGTAATCAACATAAGTGTGAGGATAAGATATCTAAGGTGTAGTTTCAATGCAATGTAATGAACTTAATTCTATAATAGTTGAACATAAAAAAAAATTCAAAATATGTACAAATGAATTTGAACATAAAAATATGCTAAAATGCCTTTATTAAATAAACATGAACATCTCATAATATCTTGTAAATATCAAATTTAAATTTATTGTCTTGTAACTAAAAATTCCTCTAAGCGAAGCAGGAAAATCACCCTTCATAGTGAAGTATTCAAATATTTAAAATTACTATTAGATGACTTTCCTCTACCCCTATGTGAGAGTGCTCTAATTCTACTTCACTCAATCGTACTCTAGAGTACCATTTTCATAGGCCTTAGGCCTTGATTAAATAAACATCAACATCTAAAAACATCTTGTAAATATCAAATTTAAATTTATTGTCTTGTAACTAAAAATTCCTCTAAGCGAAAAAGGAAAATCATCCTTCATATTGAAGTATTCAAATATGGGTGAAATCATGAAGGTGGGTTACACTTTTGCTTGTTTTATGAGAAAAAAAACTGTATTTTCACAAGTTATTCAACTTTCGACATATAAAAGTTTTTTTTTTATTTAGAATTTCACTTTACAGTAAAAACAAAACTTGTGAAGAATTGTGTTAGCTTTCCAATGACTATTTTTCAATTTTTTTTATCACGATTTGATATGTCAATTTGACAATTGCTTAACATTATGTTTCTTAAACATGAAATGAATGATAATGAGTTACTTATTTCTACAACAATGTATATATTATTAAACTTATGTTTTGAAGAAATAAAATATACTGCAACAATCTACACAGAATCTATTTTATTATGACTATTATTTTTAATTTAACGGATGAATATTATAATTTCTAGAATTTTTTTAAGTTGACCAAGCTGAAAACATTGTAGAGTTTAAATACATCTTTTTTTACACCTTGTATCTATCTTAATTTTTACTTAAAACTAAAATTTAAATATACCCTTTTGAAAAGAACAGTTTAAGGATTATGAATATACTTTTTTCAAATTTTTTCACTGTATATTTTTTGAGATACCGATATTTCATTTCACCGAATCATAATGTCTACTGAAAATATTATGTAGTGAGTTTTTTTAAAATTAAATGAAATTAGATAAAAATAAAGAAAATGAAAACAAATTATACAAATTGAAAGTAGATTCAATTTTGGAAATGGTGGTGTCATTTTTGAAACCAAATTATCAATGTTTGTAGGAGTCCGCAACCTCTGAAGTTTACTTATGCTTGGGGCATTTCTCTGGTTTTGGTTTTCAGTTGCAATTTCATTTTTTCGGCCGATAATATATTTCGGCGGAAAAATTAATTTTTCGGCCGAAAGACTAAAATATAACGGAATCCATCAAATTAACTGGTTTCCATATGTTTCGGTCAAAAAACTAATTCTTTCGGCCGAAAGACTGTCGAACGAATTTTGACCGTCGGAAAATATGAAATGACACGTCGTATAAGTTTGAAAATATGAAACGACACGTCGTTTAAATTTTTTTTTGCGCCAAATTGTATAAATAGAATTGCAACCGAACAAATTTAACACAATCCATCAAATGAACAAAAAGATATGAGCTCAAGGATAAAGATTTCAAAGCACTTTTATTATTGAATGCCGCTATGTTCTTCTCTTTTTTTCTTTATTCCCTCTGCTCCATAAGCTTAATCGAAGAATCGATATCGATACATGGTGGTTTTTTAAAACACTTAAACAAAGTTTCGAATCATTTTTTTGGTTTTTGTTGAATAAGGTAAATGATGTTTGTTCAAGTTTTTATTGGAATAACAATTTATGGGTTGAAAGATAAA
>JASDQU011402622.1:555-20950 GCA_032191745.1 Picea mariana | reverse complement strand
TGTTCATAATAAACTTGTAAACACATGCATAACTCAATGAAACAACCTCCAACAATTTTATGAATGGTGATGACATAATTCTCATTAAGTATGCTTATTTCAGATCTCTTACCATTCACGGTTTGTGAAACTAAATTGATATAGTGTTGATGCCACCATTTTCTAACATACACTTCTAGTAATTTAGCACACTTTTAGTAATTTAGCATTATGGGATTTATAGCAACAAATTCACAAACCACTTCACAGTTCATTAAGTGTGCTATTATTATAAGTATTATTTCAATGTTTAAATAATGGTTTAGTACATAACATTTTTTTTTTTAAATGTGATGATGTTAATGGATGGCACATTTTAGACTCAAAGACCTTTGCACTCTAATAATTATAAACCTATTGTGTATTTTCTGATCTAATATTTAAGTATCCTTAACCATTTGAATACATGTAACTTGGTGGAATGTTGCAATATCCAAACATTGATCTTCATTATTGATCACACCTCCTATTGTGGATTTTTTAATTTAATATTTAAGTATCCTTAACCATTTGAATACATGTAACTTGGTGGAATGTTGCAATATCCAAACATTGATCTTCGTTATTGATCACACATGTTGGTTACTTCTATATCCTTGGATGATACATGGTGAACTTATCATTCAGTGAAATTTGGTCATAATTGGTAATTTAATATTGTCATACTCATTTGAGTTATTTCCAACACTTCCATTAACAAGTATATGTTTAACTCACAATTTTCTTGAATCTTGTGTTAAATCCTTGTTAATCAAGCAACCATTTTATGTACTTTAAATATCACATCTTAAGGAAAAATCATGTTGTTTGATTAATAATTCATAACCAATCTAAATAAATTTGTCTCCCACTTCTACAACGATTTTATCTAGATTGATCATAGAAATTCCCCCCTAGTGTTGGGCAAGGCCATCGAGGTGATAGTGGGTGGCTTACCTGAGAGTTGCCTCTAGGATCTCCCATTGAGGTAGGAATTTTCCTCCTGGGCAAAAGTTTGAGCAACAACAAATTTGAGAATAAGAACATTCTATAGTATTAGTAAGAGGAGAAAGGGTTAAATATTTACTAGTGGGAGATATCACATTATTTGAGGAACCCTAGATGTTGTCGAAGTAAAAAAATGTCAACAAAGTCATTCTAGTGCATTGTTTATTCTTACTTATCTAAGACTTGTATCATTTCATGACGATGACATGTGAATTCCTGGGAACATGTGAAGTACATCAAGCTTTGAAATGTGGATGGTGCATTAGTAAGGCCAAATGGCATCACCAAAAACTCATAAAATTATGTGTTTAAAAGGTTGTTTTGGGGATGTCTTATTGTCTTGTTCTGATTTGAGCTCTTTAATGGTCATTTTGTTGAGATATTTATAATTTGGACACATATGCCATGAACTTTTGTTTTTGTAAACCATCACCATTGGTGAAGAGACATCATTTTGGCTAGGTTGAATGATGCTAACCTCTAACATTTCTTGAACCATACACTCAATCTCACTCTTTTTTGTATATGGGTATTGTAATGTCTAATGTTAGGTGGTACACTTCTCAATTGCAAATGAATAACATGGTCATAATATCAAGTGGGTGGAATACCTTTAGGTATCTCTCCAAATACCTTAGAAAGATTATTGACAACATTTTGGAGATCCACGGGAATAGAGGGTCTAAATGTTTTAACATCTAGTTAGTACAATTGTGCAATTACACCATGGTGTCATATTTTTAGAAATTTTGTTATGTTGTTAGAGTTTATCACTTTAGAGGGATTCTCTCAGATACCTCTAAGTTCAATCTCCTTTCCTTCCAAGGAAAATCTTATGAAAAGTTCCTAGAAATTAAGAGTCATTGTTCCCAATGATTACAACCATTGGACCCCTAATACAACATCAATACCACCCATTTGGACTGTAATTATTGGAATATCCGATAAATAATCCCCCATAGTGAGCTTAATACTATGGCACTTCCTTGAATAATTTATGGTGCCCCCATCTACAATCATTACTTGAAACTCTAGTGTTGGATATATAAATAAATTGAGAAGTTTGGCTAGTTTGTAATTAATGAAATTACATATACTACAAGAATCTATCAACGTTGTTACATTTTTCTTTTTCATATCTCCTATATTGAGAGTTTGAGGAGTGTTAATAATATCCAACTCATGGCAAGACTATGTTTGGAGTAGTCTCTTCTAGTTTTAAATCTTACAATGGTTCTAGCTCTTGATTTTCTTTCTCTTCACAATCTATGTACAATAATTTCCTCTCACCAGACTTATGCCCCTTATTGCACTTGTTGTCACAATTGAATGATAGTCACTTTTGTCTTATTTCATCCATTTACCAATGTGTCAACCTTGTAGATTGAGTGATGTTACGAGACTGAACATGGGGTTCTTTATAATTGTTAGTGGCAACCCTTCTAATAACCATATTTTTACTTTCAACTCCTTACCGCACTAAAAGAATGCTCCAAGGATTTAGCTTCCTGTTGTAGGTGAATCCCCCTGCGAACAAGTGGATTCTTTCTTGGTCTCTAGGCTCCTAAGGCCAAGACAGAAAGTGCTTAACATGGACACCGACTTCCTTTTATATCTAATCAAGCTAATGAATGAAAGAGAAGGAGAAGGATATGTACCTTATGAATGACGTTTGTCCTTGCAAAGTCCTAGCTGAGCTTCGATCCTGAGCTCCCTGATAGGTCCTGTAGGACAAACAAAGATACAATGGACTTCCTACTCTATTGATATTATCTCAATCATAGATCCATCTACTGCAGACAAACTCACATGGAACAAGTACAATTTTTAAAGAAACAGGCCAAGCATTGATTATATTAATGAGAACAAGTAAAAGTACTTACAATCCTTTGAATGAAGGTGCAGCAATCTCTTCCAGTTCTCCTTGTCCAACCCCTTTTCTCAATCAATATCCATTGATTGCTTTGATGGCATCTCACTCATGAGATCATAAGTTTGATGTAATTCCAAATTTCCATTGTCTATCAATACCACTTATAGGATCATAAGTTTGGTATCAATCTCTAGTCTCTCTTGTGTCTTTCACCATGAGAAGGCCTCCTTATATAAACCTGGAGAGGCTCAACCACTTGAGATATATTTGGGATAAGTTGAGGATTCCTCTCCTTCAGTTGAGGATCTCCCCTAAGATCATGCCTTGACCATCTATTCGAATCCAACTACCTTCAGGAATTGAGGGATTCTTCCCTAATTTGCCTCAACAAACCTATAATTTTCTCAAAAGAGGGTATCACTCCCCCAAATGGGTGTACAGAGCACTCAAACACTCCCCAAAGAGGCTCAGGGTGCGCCAGTTCTCCCTAACAGTGGGTAGGGGAGCACTCCTCTCCAAAAATCATTTTTTTAGTGATTTTCTCAATGTCAAAAGGCTTGTACTTCCTTTCAAGTGATTTCTCTTCTTCCAAACTATCCTTTGAGGTGTCTTAAGTGTCTTCATGATGTCGTTAGGGGCACGACATAGGAAATATGGCAGCATATTGTTTTTGACACTTGCAACACTTATAGTCAATATGCGACACTTGCGGAAAAGATGCGACACTTACAACACTTGTAATGACGACACTTGCGACACTATCGAAGTGAGTAATTTTGAGGTGTAACAGATTGCCCCTCAAAGTATGAAGTTAGAAGATGATGATGACTGAAATACTTTGTAGACTTTTCAAGCAAGGGTATGGACGCAGAGAAACCAGAAAAAGCTGCACACAACCATCAAACAAATATTATGACATGTTTCAAACCCAAGGCAGGCATACCTATGCTTGAGTGATAAAGACTTTTTAGGTATGGCCGCCATAAAACACACTGCTGATCCATAATTATATTGACAAAATGGTATAGCCACTGCAGATACAATGTGGATCTATACTCCTATGACCTGAACTGATCGTAGCCATGAAGAATACACAGTGGATCTACAAGATGACAAGACATAGCCACGACCAATACAAAGTGGATCTATGTAACAGTATATGTGTCACAATTCAAAAGAAGTCCTTTGCAACTTGAGAAAAGTATGCATAAGAGTGATGACTCAACCCAAGGTCTTATTACCGATCCCGATGTAGTACGAATCTAACCATGTGAATAGATGTCCTGATGTCGAACATGATAGAAACCACTTGATTATCGGTCAATGATGTAAACCCTTAATAAGCACGAGGTAAATCACCATTGATGTCAATGATTCCCAAGGTACTCTAGTACATTCCGACGAATGTGAATAGATGATATGAATTCGAACATCAGTGGAATCATCCAATCAGAGGTCAATGATGTAAAACCACTATCATACATGAGGAGGCATGCAGGTCCCAAGGTACTAATTGGTTCCTAAGTCTAGTTCCTGGATAATGTGTTGAAGTCAACAAGAATAGACTAGTCGAAGGAGGGCCTTGATGTATCCCCCATCAACGACACGAAACTGACACAGAGATGTAATTGGTAGATCAAATGAACATGGACTGACATGGGTATTGAAACAATATATTTGCGATGGCTGACTCTCGAGGCAGATACTTCCCTTGAACACTGAGGCACGGCAGCAGAAACATGACATGGACCAAAATTTGATAATGCAATGGATGTTATGACTTTCGTCAGGTGACCCAAAGGAGTAAAAGAAACTTAGAGGATTGTCTCAGTGCAGAGGTTCAATGGATTAAAATGTGTGCAAAGACAAAGTGTCGTGTTCAAGGGCGACCGTAAGAGTTATTGGTAGTGTTCTCAAAAAACTGCTTGGCTTGCTTCTTTCAATTTTTCCCCCATCCATATAGACGAGTACCTCTTTTTAATTTAACAAGCTCGAGGAGGGTAACACATGCTCGATATAAATCACCTTTGGTAAGTCCCTCTTCCTTTGTTTAACGAACTGGAAGAAGTAAGGGTTCGATCCCATATGGGCCCTTCAATGTATGATCGTTTAACAAGTCCAGAGAAGGTAAAATCAGTGGTTTTTCATATTTAGAGAGTCTGAAAACAACTTAAAGACGACTCCAATGTTGTCCTTTTTCGTAATATTATTCTTACGAGGTCGAAAAAGAGATAAATTATCACTTGAAAGATGCCCTTTCAAACCTTTTAACGAGTGGGAAAGGAAGCAAGATCACTCGGAAATATTTTCAGTCTGAAAAGAGTTCAAAGATGACTCCAAAGGGTTCCTTTTTCATTTATCCATGCAAGTCCAAAAAAGTGATAAAATTCTACTCGGTTACATTCTCATGTTTTTTTGAGCACGAGAAAGAACAAAGACCAAGCTCAGTATTCCCCCAACTTAAAAGCTACTGGATTAACTCCAGAATGATCATCAAATGCTGGAGACATGCCCTCCAAGCTTCAATTCATTCACCGACTTTGAGGTTGTCACCAATTTCTCTACTAGACGAAGAAAAAGGATAAGAGTGGATGAAAGAAGGTTCAAGAGAGGTGATTATTTCATTTTTTAACGAGCTTGACACAAAAAAATAACTATGCTCAAGGCTCTGGGTGCAATCCTCAAATTGTTGTTTCATTTTTTAACGAGCTTGCTATAGAGAAGAGAAACTATGCTCGTGACCTCTGTTTCATTTTTTCATGAGCTTGCCACAGTGATAAAAAATATGCTCGTGGCCTCTGTTTCATTTTTTAACGAGCTTGCTATAGAGAAAAGAAACTATGCTCGTAAAATTTGTTTCATTTTTTAACGAGCTTGCCACAAAGAAGAGAAACTATGCTTGTGAACTTTTCTTGATCATGGCTTCCAAGAGAAAAACGCTCTGGAAGGACACCATGTCAAGGGACAAAACTCGGTCATGGCTTCCAAGAGATCATCACTGGATGGAAGAAAATTACTCTGGAAGGAACACATGTCGAGGGTCGTGACAGAGGTAAGGAGATCAGGCTCCAATAGACGTACCGAAGAAATCATCATGTCAACTACTAGATCCAAATCGTCTAAAGTTGAAGTCATGGGAGATAACGCCACATAATTGACATGCGGCGGGGGCGATACTGTCGTCATATAAGAACCATTCAGGGAGGCAATCTAGTCAGGATCGATGAATGAAATTTCATCAATAGTCACCATTCCTCCATCGTGTGGGAAATATATCACACGAAAAAGAGTGAACACAATAGCTTTCATGGCATAGACATAATCCCACCCAAGGAGTAAAGCAAAACCCAAGGGGTCTCGAACTACCATGACATCAATAAAGACAGTTTTCCCTCCCAAAGTTATCGAAAACTGAGGAAGGGTCCCTAAAGGTTGACTAGTTATTCTATTAAAAGCTAACAGATTTTGTGTAACTGGCGCAAGCTGAGGATAGCGCAAAGCATGCCAAGAAACATAGGACAAAATACTAATGGAAACACCTTCATCTATCAATGTTTGAGGAACGTCCAGACCACAAACCTGTACTGTAATCTGGAAAGGAATGTGAGAGGGAAGACGAGGTCCAGTTAGTGCACCCCAATCAAAAAGGATGGCCTCATTACTTGGAGGGGGTTTCGCGGGAGAATGAGGAATTCCCCCTAGCATGGTAGATTCTGTATCAACGAGAAAAATGGGCAGTATCGAATTTACTCTCTAGAGGGAGAGTAGGATCGACCGATGATGGGATCGAATCGACCACATAGGCACTCTTCAGAGGAAGAGTGGGACTAACCGAGGAAGAGATTGGATCAACCACTTTGGCACTCGTCAAAGGAGGAGTGGGATCGACCGATGACAGAACCGGATCGACCACTTGGGTTTCATTCTCCAAGGGCAGAATGGGATCGACGGGTGGAAACGTATCGACCGCTTTGGTGTCACTCTCTAACAAGAGAGTGGGATCGACCGAGGACAGAACTAGATCGACTACTTGGGTTACACTCTTTTGATGAAGAGTACGGATGATCGATGACAGAACCATATCAGCTACTTTGGTGAGTGGTTCAACCGAGGATGAAACTAGATTGACCACCTGATCAACCGGATTGACTGGGGATGGAACCGGATTGACTAGTCCATCAACTAATGATGGGTTGGAGGAAATCTTACGATAACCTTTTGGAAGTTAATTTTTTTCCAAAAGAGAAGAAGCCTCGTCCATACAAGGAAAAAGGTGAGAATAATGATCACCTTTTCATAACATACAAGGGAATTTGATAGTTTTCTTCTTCTTACCAACCTTGACGTCACTAGTTGACGGGGTATCACCGGCATGTCCAGCAGAGGTCAATGACGTGGAGGACCACATTTCTAAGACCTTGGGAATACCAGGGCAATCCCTCAGAAATTGGTCACCCTTATAAAGACTGCAAGGGAATTTGGGTTTTGGATTCTTCATTTTAATCTTGTTGACCTCATCAACACTCCCAGTACTATTAACAGTAGTTGGTTGTTGGGATTCAGCATATGATGTTGTTGGAGCCTTGGTCCTTTTCAGGCTCTTCTTCTTCTTCTCTTTCCATTTCTTCTTCTTCTAATCAACCTGGTTACTTTCTTTAGAGCTCTCACTAGACGAAGAAGGAGAAAAGAAAGGAGACTTAATGGGCAAAGAAGGTGAAAAGTCGATGTGAGGTTGATGTGTGGGTGGTGTATTGACATCTAAAGTATTAGGTGCAGTTGAAACATTGGGAGGATTCGAGATCACCAGAGTGGGGAACAACCAAACCGGTAATCCGATGGCGAGTCCCGAAAGACTCAGTGTTGCAATGTACAGAGGACCAAAGTTTCCAAAAGAAGGAAAGGTATAAAGTTCCCCAGGTGAAGGGGTTCCTCCATTGGTACTCTCATGATTGGATTCCATTAACACTGACGTGACCTAAGGTCCACTAAGTAACACAACCAACACATGCTATGAATCAGAGAAGCAAACAATCAAACAAACCTTCCCACAATGAAACCACTAGTTGGTGATGAAATCCAATGTCGCGAGATCAAAATAGGAAGAGGTGGGGATAGAGCAGGTGGATCAGTTACGTTGGTGACATGCTTAATGGACTTACGCCTTGGTGTAAGCTTCCATGCAGTAATTGTGGATTTACCCTCCAAGGAGCCCGAGTGAGTTTGACCAGCGTCTGTTCCAGGTACAGTGAGACTTCCCTTCACCATCACCTTGTGTGGGACCCTAAAGATTATGGATACTAAGGTCACCAATTCCCAGTCAACCCCTGGGCAGGTACAGTTGACAGTCTGATCAGAACGTATGGGTAGGATAACAAGTCCGAAATCAACTCGAGAGGCTCCCACACATAATCATGGGTATACCTTCAAGTGACCCCCAATATACGATCTGATCACTACAAACAATTGAACCACGGAGGGATAATCTTTGTAACTCACTCGAATGAAACCTTGTGCATAACCCCTGTGTGAGAGGGGGATCCCAGAAAGCCTATACGACAATTGTATTTGCTCTCCCTGTCACAAGATGCTAAGTTTGTTTGATAGCTTTGGAAAGTTATCATTTCAACCTGTTCCAAAGCCCTACACCTTAAACTAATGTAGGTTTGTTAACAAAGATGTAAAAAGTATGATAAATTTTAGTTAAGCATTGATTTTAGTGGTTTTTGTTTACTCAGAGGTGTATGAGAGTGAAAACTGATGATATTATGACTCAGTTCCCAAAACATGCATAAGAAATGATAAGCAATCTTTTCTTTCAATGAATGTCTAATTAAGGGAAGGAGAAGGATTTTCCTTTTCACTGTCAAACACTAAGATGCAATGACCTCATGCAATAGTCCTCAAAAAGGAATCCAATGCAATGCTAAAAATTTTGTGTGTGATTGATAACCAGTAGATGTAAAGCTTCTTATGCTAATTGGACTTCAAGAGTTGTGAGATTTAACCAATCTGGAAGCAAACTTCACATAAACCAAAAGACACCCTTGTTATGATCAAACAAGAAACAGAAAGCCAAAAAATCAAAAGAAAGGAGAAAGAGCTTGGACAAGATGACTCAAATATCAAAAAGAAAAGTACAAAAGACCTTTGAAACCCCTTACAAAGTTTTCACTCATTCAGATAAACAAGAAGAAAACGACAAATTGACTCCAAATCGTGAAGGACAAATTCCAAAGTAAGGACAAATGTCAAAATATCCAAACAAAAGAGGATGAATTATCAGAAATAAGGGTGTTTGAAAGCCAATATCAAGATGGACTGAGACTATGGGACCCTGATCCAAAGCCAAAACCAATAAATAGCTTCAGAAGATGCAAATTTTGGAAAATTTCTCACAAAAATGGGGTATCACTCTGGTGTAAGGGGCACCAGAGCATTCCATCACTATGTGTAAGGCTACAGGGGAGTTCTAGCGCTCTGACAACAATAAGGGGGGAAAGCTCTGCTCCAAAAACTCAGAAAAATGTCAAAAATCCCAAAATATGAAGGAAATTCAGTCAATCAGGGTGATCTTGATGACATAATGAGGCAATCAAACCAATCTAAAAATAAACATGACAATATGGAGAATATCAAATCAATGGGCAAAGGGCCAAAACAAGATCTAGGAAAGGAAACAAATTAGAGCTCTTCCCCAGTGGAGTCGCCAATTTCTGTTGTAGGTGAATCCCCCTGCGGACAAGTGGATTCCCTCTTGGTCTCTAGACTCCTGAGACCAAGACAGAAAGTTATTAACATGGACACTAAGTTCCTTTTAGATCTAATCAAGCTAATGAATGAAAGAGAAGGAGAAAGATATGTACCTTATGAATGACGTTTGTCCTTGCAAAGTCCTGGCTGAGCTTCGATCCTGAGCTCCCTGATAGGTCATGTAGGAAAAACAAAGATACAATGGACTTCCTACTCTACTGAGATTATCTCAATCATAGATCCATCTACTGCAAACAAACTCATATGGAACAAGTACAAGCTTGAAAGAAACAGGCCAAGCATTGATTATATTAATGAGAACAAGTAAAAGTACTTACAATCCTTTGAATGAAGGTGCAACAGCCTCTTCTAGTTCTCCTTTTCCAACCCCTTTGCTTAATCAATCTCCACTGATTGCTTTGATGGCATCTCACTCATGAGATCATAAGTTTGATGTAATTCCAAATTTCCATTGTCTGTCAATACCACTTATAGGATCATAAGTTTGGTATCAATCTCTAGTCTCTCTTGTCTATTTCACCATGAGAAGGCCTCCTTATATAAATTTGGAGAGGCTCAACCACTTGAGAGATCTTTGGGATAAGTTGAGGATTCCTCTCCTTCAGTTGAGGATCTCCCCTAAGATCATGCCTTAACCATCTATTCGAAACCAACTACCTTCAGGAATTGAGGGATTCTTCCCTAATTTGCCTCAACAAACCCAGAATTTTCTCAAAAGAGGGTAGCACTCCCCCAAAGGGGTGTACAAAGCTCTCAAACACTCCCCAAAGAGGCTCAGGGTGCTCCAGCTCTCCCTAACAGTGGGTAGGGGAGTGCTCCTCTCCAAAAATCTTTTTTTTAGTGATTTTCTCAATGTCTAAAGGCTTGTACTTCCTTTCAAGTGATTTCTCTTCTTCCAAACTATCCTTTGAGGTGTCTTAAGTGTCTTCATGATGTCGTTAGGGGCACAACATAGGTAATATGGAAGCATAATGTTTTTGACACTTGCAACACTTATAGTCAAGATGCGACACTTGCAGACAAGATGTGACACTTACAACACTTGTAATGACGACACTTGCGACACTATCAAAGTGAGTAATTTTGAGGTGTAACACTTCCCAAAGATGCACTTCATGTTGATCACTCTCCTTTAAAGTTCCCATAAAAAGATATAACAAATTATCCTCTCGAATTTTCTTTACTTTGAGACTCAACTTTTGAAATTGTTGAATGTTCTTTGTAATTGGATCTCTTTGCCGAAGATTTATCAATTGAATAAAAATATGTTTCTTTTAATATCCCCATAAAGTGCTATTAGTTTATCTATAAAAATGAATCAAGAGACAATGGAATCTTTTGTTAATTCAAAAAACCATTTGTACCAGAAAACATGGTCTAAATACAAGAATGAAAGAGTTACATTTTGTATAGTTGGAACTTGTTGTAGATTAAAGAATTGTTTCGTTTGGAATATCCATGTCATAGGATATTTATCATCAAACTTCCTCATATTGATCTTGGGAATTAAGTAGTTCCATGGTATTGAGTTGAAACTCCAATGATGTATATTTTGGAGTGATGAATGGTCATGATTCTAAGACTCAATCCTCATGTTATCCAAATGTGGTAAAATATTCCCCATATGATATGGGGGTTTGAAAATTTGGTTCTCCTTATATTCATGATTTCCTTGGGTCACAACGTCGCTTTAATAGAACCTCTCATCTAAGGCATGTAAGAGAATGGATTCCATAGAATTTTATAATCATTCCATCTTTTCATCCATTTTATTTTCAAATTCCCTTTTAAGTATTTCTTGTGAACGTACCAAATCAACCATTTTCAACACATTATCACCCATGTCATTAAGTTGGTTCTTCGATTGGAATGCATGGTTTCCTATGTCTTTACATTCTTCAGGATTCATGTATGAGTTCTCTAAAGGTGTAACAAGTGTATATTTTTTTGCACAATTCTTTTCCATGTGAGAAAATAATAATACTCCTTTTTTTCTCTTTATCGTAGTTTTTTAATCATGAAAAATAGATTTTTCAATCAAAAGTTATGCTAATTTCAAGTTAACATACCTTTAAAAACCCTGGTTTCAAGATTGTTTTGTTGGCCAAACTTTCTCCTCAAGTATATTTGAATTTGTTTCCCATGTAATTATTAAATTTTGACATGTAGTAGCCTAATATGTTTTTTTTCAATGCCACAAGTTTGACCAAATTATGACATGTCAAGAGAAAGTTATGGTAATTTTCCCTAAACTTTTTGTTTTTGTCTCTTTCAAAAATGCAAACTTGTATGAGATGCCACATGTTTTTTTTTTCAGATTTACTTCTAAATTTTGGACTTGAAATACTATGGGTTGTCTTCTTTCCAATGGAATTGGTGGCATTGACTTTGGACTTTGCTAGATTCAAATATGACTATTTTACCAAAAACACTTGTTTGAGACTAGTTTCAATACTAGTGAAAAACCCTAATTTCCACAGGTTGTATTTCCAAAAGTGTAGTGAATTAGAAATTGAAATATTTTCCATAGGTACTTCACTATGTCTCATCAAACTCCCAAAAATTTAACTATCTAAAACTCCCCCCCAAAAAAAACAAATATCATGAAAATACAAAGATGACTTGTTTGAATGAGATAAACCAAAGGATATTATGCTCTAATTCCAAATGTTATGCATTGAACACACAAATGGCATAGAATTATAAAGAGAAGTAACTCCACACCTTGAAAATGAGAGAGAAGAATGAAAGAGATGCCTCTTCGAGAGGGAAACCTCCTATTACCATATAACAAATGCATAAGATGAGATGATCTCTAAAACTAGGTCTCCTTGGTATATATAGAAGACAGAGGGTACAATTACACTTAAAGGGTCTAACTAACCATTAAAGGGCATAATTGACCAATAATGACAACACTAATATAAAAATAGAAATGTAATAACTAAATATCTAGGGATTAACACTCGACACCTAACCAGCTCCACATGTGTGAGTAATATGGAAGTGGATGTGGCATCCATTCAATGTCATGGTGGTCAACAAGATAGGTCAATTTGCGAGAGGCTTCATCATACAAATTTCAGTTGAGGTGATGTTTGGGTCATTGGAAAGCTTCCAATTTTTAGAACAACGCCAAGAGGTTGTGAACTTTGGCACAAAAAATTGACCCCAAACTCAATCCTTTAAGGCCTTAATTAATCTTTGGAATTTTTTAGATCCCAAAACACCAAAATGAGACTTTCCCCTAAAATCCACCCTACAAGCCAATAACTCCAATTTTTCCACCCATAAAGTACCAAAATAGAGGGAAAAATATATAATGATCCATTTATGATCATACATCCTCAGTTAGGGAGTCTTTTGGTCTTCAAAAACTTTTACCAAAGGATGTGTGGAAATTTTTCCTCTACCTTCTCCTTGGAGTACTATTTGGCCTTGCCTGAGACTTGTCCTTTCAACCCAACTTGTGAGAGTTCATGTTGCCATTGTTTGGTTGTTTTCGACTTCTTCTGCAAAATTGTATCTTTTATTAACTTTACCTGATATGTCGGTGCTAAGTCCTTTGTGGCAAGTAAGACTTGCTCATGAATTTCCTAGTTCAACATAGAACACTCATAGAGTTTAAAATTCTCGACATTCACTATTGAGTAAATATGCATATATAGAGTTAGACTAAGTTTGTAGGCATTATCACCCATATTCTCCAACACTTCAAAATGACCATACCATAGAGCCTTGATCTTCTTATCAAGACAATATAGCCTTTATTTGTTTAGATGCAACCAAATTTTGTCTCCCACCTTGAATGTTTTCTCAATTCTCTGTTGATCATGTCGAGCGTTGTACTTTTCTTGTGACTTCTTAAATGTCTCTTGTACTTGAAAATGAATCTATATGATTTTTTCAATAATTTTTTCAGCCTTCAATGCTTTTCTTGTGGTGTTTTCTCCCACTCTGTATTTCCCATATATAACATATAAGGGAAAATATGGAAAATACCCAAAGCAAGATTCAAAAGGGCACTTACAAGTATAAGTATGAACTTCTCTATTATAAGAGTGTTGAATATAAATAAAATTTTCGTCCCAAGTCCTTAGACGTTTTTTATTGTAACCCCTTAAAATATTAATCAATGTCTTGTTCACTACTTCTATTTTCCCATCCCTCTATGGATGGAAAGTTGTGGATTTCTTCAACTTGGTGTCCATGTTATCTCAAAGTGTAGTAGAAAAGGAACCAAGAAATTTGGTTTCTCTATCTGAGATGATGCTCCTTGATATCCCAAAGTGCACCAAAACCTTTTCAAAAAACATGTTTGTTTCATATTTCTCCATATGGTCTTGTTACAATGCATGAGAATGAAAATATTACGAAAATTTTCAACTACCACACACAAATAGACAGGCCCCTTTCTTGTTATTTGCAAACCACACACAAAATCCATGTATCTGTTCTCTCATGGTCTAGTAGGTACCCATGAAGGATGGTATAACTCTTTCTTTCCATTATTAGTCCTATCGGTACAACAAATTATGCACCCTCTAATAAACCTAGCTACACATTGCATTATATCCCTCTCTAATAAGTTGTAATGTCTCATATTTAGAAACATAGAGCTTGTCTAGATTGTAGAGAAACCTATCCTAGAGATGATAGTCAATATTAATATCACCTTATTATATATGAAATTGGCCTTGTAGATGTTGAAACCTATTCAAAGTCCTCATCTTCTTTGTATTTCTCTGTGTATGCATCATGTGTAAAAGGCCCCATGTGCATAAGAGTTCCCAAATTTGTGATCTTAGATGTGGGTGGCCTTGAGAACATGTATGCTAATTTATTCGCTCTACCCTTCTTAAATTTGATGATTATATGAAATATTTGTAAAAACCCCATCCACTTGTAGTGTTTGGCCTTTTGATGCTTACTCTAGTACTGTAAATGGCGCAATGGCTGGTGATCGATGTGGATGATGATCTCCGTGACAGACCATAGAGTTTCTTTTCATATGTAGGGTAGTTTAGGACTCCGCCATGAAACATTTCATAATGATAGCATACAAGCATACCTCCCTGCATCAAGACCGATTCCATAAAATATCCATTTGCATCTATCTCCACTTCAAAAGGCCACTGCAAACTGGGAAATGGAATATATGGTGCTTGATTTCTCTTTCATTTCATTTCATCAAAAGTTTTCTGATGATTATTTCCCCACTATAAACTCTTGTTAATGGTTGTTATGGCATGGAGTGGTGCAACCATAGTTGAAAAGGATGTTATAATCTTCCATAGCCGCTATGTTTTCCCCACAAAGATCCTAACTTTAATGATATTGGTAGGATTTGGCCATTTGATGATGGCCTCCATATTTACAAGATTTATCTTAAGTTCCCCTCCACTAATCACATACCTCAAAAAAACCAACAACTATTGATAAAACTCATATTTCTTAAGGTTTGTCAGTAGTTGATTGTTTTTTAGGGTCTCTAACACCTACATGAGATGTGAGATACGAGTCTTCTTAATTAGATATATAAACCAAGATATTATCTATGTAACACCCCATTTTTTATCTCTGGAATTGCAATGTAAATGTATATATGTGATCAAGGTTGAGAGATAAACAAGACAGTCAAGGGCCAAGCAATGTAAATATATATATCGAAAGATATTAATAAAATAAAAACACATCACTATTTGTAGACGAGAGGGATGAGAACATGGGGGGGATATGATTCAACAAGAGAGGAATGTGAGGGGGCTTAGAGGGGCCAAAGCCAAAAATAACATTACTTTTATTATAACCATATTTCATTTACCTTAATTTATGCAAAAATGTATATCAATCTTAGGATGCATCCCAAGGTTTTTAGGTGGAATTCCTAGATATCCAAGTGATTAGTTGGTAGCATGCATATTTAACCTTGGGTTTTAGTGGAGTTGGGAATCATTTTGTATTATGGGGTTCACGCTACATAGTTTTGTATAATTCCAACATTCTAGTCGTGGTGGAGGTGTAACCACTTTGGGATTTTTTTCCATGATTCAAGGGGAAAATATGTTAAGAGTTAGGCATCCATGCATGTAACAAAAGGCTATAATTCTCATGATGTGAATTGTGTGGGAAATTATCCCATGAGCATGTGTGAATGTTGTGATTAAGGACTCCATTACAACTGGAATTCCTGGATCTTCTAGCTCAAAGATTCTTGGCCAATCTATGTTGGATCCCTAAAGGGGATGATCATTTACCAAGGAACTACGTGGTAGAGAAGGGGTTCCCATTCATTTGGTTGTGCATATTGATGGGGAAGATATTTTGGTGGTTGGAATTGTTGTAGGAGTCATTTTACTATGAGAATATTGGGTATTGAGTTGTGTGTATGAACTATATCCAACCATAGGATCTAGTTCATCCTTGTGGACTCACAACCCTAGCTCAAGGGTGGCCTATTGTAGAGAGAACTAGTGCAACAGTGCCTATGGTTGGGTGGAACATCCAATGTCTGCAACCAGTTGTGTAATTGTTCATAAAGATAAGTGTTTTGGTTTATTATGTTGTTAATACTGTATATTTTGTGTTTTAAATGTTGGTATACTTAATAAATAATGTGCATAGCATTATTATGAATGTTTAATGAGAATTGATTGAGCCTTCTTGTTATATTGCATGTATAATTCACCATATAAAAAGTAAGAGAATTATAAGGTATCAAATCTATGTTTAAATGGTTGGCAATTGAGGAATTTCCAAGTACCCCACCATTTGAGCAGACACAAAAGTGGTTGGGTATGTTACAATATACTTACATTGTTACAAGTGAAACTACAAAGAGATGCAATACTTCATTCATCAAACACATAAATGTAGTTGGCGCATTACCTAAATAAAAAGGCATTAATAACCATTCATATAGAATTTTCCTTTTCTTAAAGGTATTCTTCTAGGTCTCTTCATTTTTTACTTGTGCCTAGTGGTATTCTGATTTGAGATCCAACTTGGTGAAGTACTTGCATGCTGCAACTAATTTAGCAAGTCATCAATCTTGGGAAAAAGGTATTGATATTTTAGGGTGATCATATTGAGATATTTGTAGTTGATAAATATTCTCAAAGTCCCATCCTTCTTGGGTACTATGATGATAGGTGACCGACAAGGTGAGGTGCTTGGTAAAATTACTCCCTACTCTAATAACTGCTACAATTGTTTCTTCACTTCATTTTCTTTCAGGATGCATTTCCTATACAACTAAATATTTGGAAACATAGAGTAAGACAAAAACGATATCTTGTGCTTTAGTTCCCTCTTAGGTGGTAATCCTTTAGGCTCCTATAATACTTATTTGTATTCCTACAAAATATCCTCCAATTGATGTTTTTTCTCTTTAGTACATCCCTCTAGATATGCATTTACTTTTACCAATTCATCTCCCATTTGATTCTCTCTTAAGAAGAGCAATACAACCTTCCTACTAGAACTACTTTGTGGCTCTCTTGAGAAGAGTAATACAAAATTCCTACTAGAATTGATCAAATTACTAGATTTGGATACAAATTCTCCAAGTCACATCCTTCTTGGGTACTATGATGATAATTGACCCACAAGGTAAGATACTTGGTCGAATTAATCCCTTCTCCAATAGTTGCTACAACTATTTATTTACTTCATCTGCTTTTAGGATGCACTATCTGTACACCTTAATATTTGGATATAGAGAGTAAGGAAACAAATGTATATTGTGCTCCAAATCCCTCTTAGGTGGTAACCCTTTAGGATCCTATAACACTTCTCTATATGCCTATGAAAGCTCCTCCAATGATGTTTATTCTCTTTAGTACATCCCTCTAGAGATTCCTTTACTTTTACCAATTAATCTACTAGTTGATTTTCTCTTATGAAGAGTAATACAACCTTCCTACTAGAACTACATTGAATCTCTTTTGACAAGAGTAATACAAAATTCCTATTAGAACTAATCAAACTACTAGATTTGGGTACAAATTTCAACATTGTCTTGATGTTAATACATCACAAACAACGTTGGAAGAAAAATTAGAAAAATATTGCAAATGTATCATTGATATCCAAACAACATTTTATCTAAGTCGTAAGTTCGACAAAATATGAGTGCCACATGGAAAATTTGTGTCCTTAAAAAAATTAACTATTTTCAGAAGGCTGATGTCATTGTGATGAAACCGTGTTGTTTTTTATTTTTTGAAATATTGTATTGCAACGATAGGATGTTGGTATTGCAACAAATACTTTTCATTCGTGCGATGTCAGGTTCTTAGTAGTACAACATTTTCATCCCTAGTTTGTGACAACATGGAGTTAGAAATTTGACATCCATTGTACGATCATTTTTTGGAATTTCGTTGACTCTATGATGTCACTGTGATGAAACAACGATGTTTTTGAGTTCTTGAAATCTTTGTATTACGACAATAATATGTCGGTATTGTGACTATTCTATGTCAGAATTCAAACAACTGTAGTTTTCTTGTTGAACCCATTGTCACCATCTTGATGCCTATTGTTGTTAGCGTAACATCAGTGGGTCATCAAAAGTTCAATGGTTGTTAATAACAAATTCCACATTGATAGTTCTCTTATTGAACCCATTTCCACCATCTTGGTGCTTATAGTTGTTGGTGTAATGTTAGTAATATGTCAAAATTCTAATGTTTAAGGGAATTGCAAAAAATGGACTATTTGTGATGCAAAAGGATCCAATTGATTATCCAAATATTCAAGATAAATCAACTCCACTAAGCTATTCATATTTTAAACTTAATCTTGGTGTGAGTCAAAAGGTTAAGGAAATATCGATATTGGAGGAATTATTTGAAATAGTTAGTTTGATCTAGTTTCGTTTATGCCCAAAATTTTAGAGATACCATGGATAATATGGAGGAATCAATTATAGAAAAGTAAGTCTTGGATATAACCATAAATTTAGATATTTGTGAGCCCATACTAGAAGGTGATTAAAAAATGATCAATGACGTGGTTACAAATATTTAAAATAGTTATTTATTATGCAATTGGAAGTTGAAACATGTGATTCAAAAAATCTAAGAAATATGAATTAGTTTTATAGTTTCCAATTTACTAACGTCAAATGAAAAGCTAATATGTTGGAAAATAAATTGACAAATATGGGTGATAATGCCTATGGTGACACACAAGTTATAAAAGGGTTATTGCTACAAGAAGTTCCTCAAAGTATTACTTACATCTTAACTGATTTGATCCATAATGATTGAAAGAGGACTTGAACGAATTGACAGGTATGAGAGATAGTGCTAATCAAGGTGGTCACTCTAAAGCTTGCCACATTAGCAATTTCAACAAAGAGATTGTTATACAAATTGGTGCTTTTAGGAAATATTATGTACTTAGCTTATCTTCTATTTTCTCAAGTCAATTTTCTTGCAAATGGGATTGAATTAAACTGGAAATATAAGTCCCTAGACTTACAAATCTTTTTTAAATTGTATATCAGGGTCATCATTATCCTTTGTTTGATGTGTCCTCAAGTATGGTTTGCAGTGTAGGTCTAAACATGTGTTTATGCACTATTTTTTTCAACTTAATATAAGTTTTCTGAGTTACTCATATATAATATTCTTTGAAGTTTGGTATAAAAGAAAGTAGATCCACCTCATAAGGCTAACCTACATCCATCAATCTCTATTTTAAAATTTGTGATACTTTTCAAAGGCATCTAATTCAAGTTACAATTTATAAACATTGTATTGCCAATTTTCCTTAGGATGTTAGTATGTTGCATTGCATACTAACTTTTAGCATCTTTTGTATATATATGAAATTGTGATTGCATGAATTTGCAACCAAAAATAAGAAAACAACAGGCTGAAAAATGACAAGAGAGGAATAACTAAGGGATATAGGGTTTTGGAATAAATAAAGTCACTATGCATGTGCCATATATGACAAAAAAAAATTCATAGTAAGCCTATTCCATACTCAAACAATTATTCTTATGCTTTTATAAAATTATAAATGATAAATCCTATTTGATACACAAAAGTAAGCCTATTCCACCCTCCTATAGTGGATCTCGAATCTCAATTGCATTAAATCATTCTTTGTAGAGAAATTGAGATAAGTACAAGAAAGTTGGTATATGCCCAATTTGTATGACCTTTAGTAATTTGGATCATCATAGTTGCAATTGATCATTACTTGCAGATAACATAAGAAATATACACTAAATTTGATTGGTCTTAGAATTTATTAGTTGTATTAATTTGGCAAGTTTGACTTACTACTTGAGTTTTYCATATCTATTTAAATAGAAAATTGCCAACATGTCTATGTATATGGTAATAGCCAATGAACCCAATAGGATTATCAATAGTTTTGTTAATATTTTACATCTTTAGGGTTGAGATATCTATAACCCAAATGTTGGGATCTAAATATGACCTTTTATGCCATTGCCTCTTTAAGGATTTTGGGCGTTCACTTTTTGTCTTCTTCAAACAACCCTTATCAGATGTGTTCAACTCTATTCGTCAAGGAGATGTTTACCTTCAAGCATTACATGCTCCAATGTACCTCTATCAGAATGACTTAGATTACCTCCTTCCAACTTGTCACAACTATTAAGAGGGATGATCACTCGACAACCACTACTTAGACTAACATTCATATGTCCAAAAAGCATTGTACCTCAATGCACTCCACCCA
>JASDQU011402621.1:9029-28238 GCA_032191745.1 Picea mariana | reverse complement strand
ATGAGTTTCAATTGTTTCTCTATCTGAGCAATAGTTTCTGCAAGGAGTGCAGTTGAATTGTCTGCAAGGAGTGCATTGAAAAAGGATTCAGAGGTTTGTCTCTGAAATATCTGATAAGATAGCTTTTGTTCTCATTCCCTCAAGAAGTGCAACTAGGCATAGGAGCCGTGCGAGGTGTGCATCGGTCGAGTAGAGTTTCAGGTTTTGTAACCTGAATGAAGTATTGAGAGACTGTTGTTGAAAGGAGTGTGCAGAGTCGAAGGGAGTTCAACACTTGGAAGTGTTTGAAGGTCTACCGCAAGGAGTGCAAGTAGGAGTTTTTTGAAAGGCTCGAAGTCATGGAAAAGCTCAGGAAGGATAAAGCCTTCGCAAATTGTCGAGGAGAAGCACAGGAAGTTTGTGCATTGAAGCATTGAGAAGGCATCGCAAGTTTGTGTCACAGGCGGTTAAGTACCATTGAAAACCATTTTGGTAAAAAGTTGTAGAAGTCCTTGAGAAGGAAAGAGACGGACGGTTGGAATTCTCTGTGGAGAATTCGCAAAGTCCCGCTAGCCGTCAGATCTCATGAAGGAGTAGGGGAGTTACGACGAGTGCTTTCAAGGGGTTCAAGCTCAGGAGAAGCATAGCTGTAGATTCTAGCCAATAGGAGCCGTTGGATTTACCCGTGGATTTCTATTTCGGGGTTTCATGAGTTGAAGTCCCAAAGTCTTTGCATCAGAATTCGCAAAATCGTGAAGTTCGAAGTCCCAATGGAATGAAGGGTTGTTGAAATGTCAACCTTGCGAGCGCATCGGAGTTTCGGTAAATCGAGTTTCAGGGAGTCGAGGGGACAAGTTGCTTGACATCAAAACTCCCTAAATCACGATAAGGAGAAATCCGAAATAGAGAGAGAAAAGGTCAAGTGTTGACTGTTTTTTATTTTCAAGGATTGAGAGACAAGGCGCTTGACCACCGGATTCACGAAATCGTGAATTCGGATCTCCCGAAGTATAAAGGGGGAAATTTCTTGAAGTTATTTGTGGGTGCAGATTTCCCGAAAGGGAAATAGGAGAGCCATTGTCAAGAGATCTTCAGGCGAGTGGAAGAGAAAAGATCCTATGTACGTGGACTTCCGACCTGTGGGTTGGGAGGGCTGTGTCAAGGTTTGGTATCAGATCCCAGAAAGGTTTCTTTGCTTTCTGTAGCAAGGAAAAGGAAGTTTCACCATGCCGCTGAGGAGAAGGGATAGGCAAAAACCCGATCCACCAAAGGAGAGGGAAATGTCGAGAAGAAGGGGTAGGCAGATGCCTGATCCAGCCATAGAAAGAGAAATGCATGATTTACGCACCAGACTTGAAGACATGGAGACAGCACAGAGGCGCATAGTCAGTGTTGTGGATCTTAGTGATTCCGAAAGTGAAATTGAAGCTGAACATGAAGGGGAAGAAGTTGTAGTCGAAGATGCAGCAAACGAACGCCTGATTAGGGCTATTGCAAGAATGGGTGCAAGAGCAAAGATGGAAATTCCAGTTTATGAGGGAAATCTGGATGCAGAGGAGCTTCTAGACTGGATTAGAGCTCTGGACACATATTTTGACTATGAAGATGCCGAAGAGGACAAGAAGGTCAATCATGCTATCATGAGATTAAAGGGACATGCATCATTGTGGTGGGATGAGCTACAAGATGACAGACGCTGCAAAGGAAAGCAGAAAATCAAGAGTTGGGACAGGATGATCGTGAATATGAAGGCGAAATTCATCCCCAGAGATTACTAGATTACTCTGTTTCGAAAAATGCAAAACTTGAGATAGAAGCTGATGACAATGAAAGAATATACTGAAGAATTCTACAGGCTGAACATCAGGGCAGGTCATCGAGAAAGCGATGATGAAAAAGTTTCCAGATGCATGAATGGTAAGAGATACAACATTCAGGATGAGATGAGCATGATAACCATCCGAACGGTAGAAGATGCTTATCAGGTGGCTCTAAAAGTTGAAGAGAAGCTGAGCCGAAAGCAGGGTCAAAGAGGCAAAAGTCAGCCCAAATGCAAATCAGTTGCCTAGGATAAAAATCAGAAACCCAAGGAGGAATGGAAGAAACCTCAGACTCGAACTGAGAGAGGTGGAAGCTCACAACAAGGGCAATATGCTGAACAGAGAGGGCAGCATACCAAACAGAGAGGAGATTATGATGATAATAATATTTTTCCTCGTACCAGAGCTAGAGGAAGAGGAAGAGGTGAAGTAATAACATGCTTCACATGTGGAAATAATGGACACAAGTCTTATGAGTGTCCAGACAAAAAGAAAGAAAGTGGTGAGACTCACATCGCCGAAGCATAGAGGCAAAATATTGAGGCAGATGATGTTGAAGGCGGAAGATCGTTGATGATGTGAAAAGCTCTTTTGACACCAGAGAAAGAGGTGGAGAGTTCACTCCAAAGAAACAGACTTTTTCGGACTGCTTGCAAAACCAAGGACAGGATATGCAAGGTCATTGTGGATAGTGGTAGCACGGATAACCTCATTTCTACTGATATGGTAGAAAAGCTGGAGCTGGAGACGATTGATCATCCAAGCCCATATAGAGTTTCGTAGCTACAAAAAGGACATTAGGTAACTGTCACTAAATAGTGTTTAGTTGAATTTAAGATAGGAGGATATAATGATAAGATACTCTGTGATGTTATTCCCATGGATGTTTGTCATCTATTGCTGGGTAGACCATGGAAATATGATAGAAATGTGATTCATGATGGGAGAATGAACACATACACCCTAGAGAAAAATGGGAGGAATCACATGTTGCTTCCAATCAAGGATAAGGAGGTGAAACCTGAAGTAAGCAACTCTGTACTTCTCATGGGTGGGAAGGAACTTCTTACCAAGGTCAAGAAGAAGGAGGAACCACAATTTATTGTGGTCAGGAAACCGAAGATTGTTTTGACCAACACAAGGGTAGAGTATTTACCAGAAGAGGTTCAGGAGCTGCTGGAAGAGTTCGTTGACATAGTAGTAGACGGACTACCTCGTTCGTTACCACCGATCAGAAGTATGAGTCATCATATTGATCTCATACCAGGATCTAGTTTTCCAAACAAAGTCGTGTACAGATTGACGCCACAAGAGAATGAAGAGGTCAAAAGACAAGTCCAGGATTTGTTGGACAAAGGGTTGGTCAGGGAAAGCTTGAGTCCGTGTGTTGTTCCGACAGTACTCAGTCTGAATAAAGACAGAGGCTGGAGGATGTGTACTGACTCTAGGGCGATCAACAAAATAACCATCAGGTACAGATTTCCATTGCTAAGGATGGACGATCTGATGGATTGCTTGAGTGGAGCAATTTTTTTTTCAAAGATTGATTTGAAAAGCGGTTATCACCAGATTTTCTTGAGAGAAGGTGACGAATGGAAGACAAAATTCAAAACCAATGAAGGGTTATATGAATGGCTTGTCATGCCGTTTGGTTTAACAAACACGCCGAGTACCTTCATGAGATTGATGAATGAAGTCCTAAGGGAGTTCATCGGAAAATTTGTCATTGTGTATCTAGATGACATACTGATTTTCAGTAAAATAGTGGCAGAGAATCTGAAACACTTAACTACACTGATGAAGAGGTTACAGCAGGAGAATTTGTTGGTAAACATGAAGAGGTCCTCATTCATGAAGACAGAGCCCACTTATTTGGGGTTTGTTATTTCTGCAGATAAATTGAGGATGGATCCAGATAAAGTGGAGGTGATCAAGAATTGGCCATCACCGAAGAATACCTTTGAGGTGAGAAGTTTTCATGGATTGGCTAGTTTCTACTGAAAATTCATCAAGAATTTCAATGGAATGAGTGCATCGATAATGGACACAGTGAAGAAGAGACATAAGTCTTTTCACTAGACAGAAGAAGGCGAGAAGAGTTTTAATCTGTTAAAAAGGAAGATCACGGAACAACCCATTCTGGTGTTGCTGGATTTCCAAAAGACATTTCAAGTGAAATGCGATGCAAGTGAGTTTGCAATAGGGGCAGTCTTGAGTCAAGATGACAAGTTGATAGCATACTTTAGCGAGAAGATGAATGAAGCCAAAGTGAAATACTCCACGTATGACAAGGAGTTTTATGCTATCATTCAGGCATTGAAGAAATGGAGACATTACTTAATCCCGAAAAAGTTTTTCCTATACAGTGACAATCATGCACTACAATTTGTGACTCAACAGGAGAAGTTGAATCAAAGACATGTTAAATGGGTTGAATATATGCAAAATTTCACTTTTGTGATTAAACATATTTCTGGTACTGCTAACAAAGTTGTTGATGCTTTGAGCAGGAAGTGTTTGCTATTGTAGGAGTTCAAAGTCAAAACATTGGGTTTTGATGATTTCAGGGACATGTACAGAGATGATCCAGATTTTAAAGAGGCGTACGAAGCAGTTGAGAATCCAATTATTGGAGATAGAAGCCAAGGGGAAGAATACATGATCCAGGAAGGATTACTATTTAAAGGTAATCAACATTGTATTCCAAAAGGCTCCATGAGGGAGAATTTGTTGAAGGAGAAACACAGTGGAGGATTGGCCGGGCACTTTGGTCATGAAAAGACTTTGTAAAGTTGAATGACTCATATTTTTGGCCAGGAATGCGAGTAGATGTCAAAAGGTTCATGGAAAGATGCAGAATTTTCCAGCATTCGAAGGGAAAGAAACAAAATGTAGGGTTTTATCAACCGTTACCCATACCTGAGAAGCCGTGGGATGCAGTTAGCATGGATTTCATATTGGGGTTGCCAAGAACACAAAGGGGGTTTGACTCAATCTTTGTGGTGGTGGATAGATTTCCCAAGATGGAACACTTCATTCCATGTCAAAAGACCAGTGACTCAACTGACATTGCGAATATGTTTTTCAAAGAAGTCATTCAACTTCACGGCTTACCAAGGAGCATAGTTTCGGATCGAGACACTAAGTTCATAGGACACTTTTGGAGGAACTTATGGAAGAAGCTGGGAACTAACTTATCGTTTAGTTTGAATTATCATCCTCAGACAGATGGATAGACAGAAGTAGTGAACAGAAGTCTGGGAGACTTGCTGAGAAGCCTGGTGACAGAACACCACAGCCAGTGGGACAACATATTACCACAGGCAGAGTTTTCTTATAACGACTCAGTTAACAGAAGCACAAGACAAATTCCATTTCAGATTGTCTATGGCATGCAGCCAAGAGGAATTTCTAAGCTGAGAGATTCAAAACAGACTGCGATTAGGAGCGTTAGTGCAGAAGATTTTGCAGAGGAAATGAAGGAACTTCATAGCTAGGTGAAGGAGGGATTGCAGAGTTCAAGCCAGGAATATAAGCGGAGAGTAGATCAACACAGGAGAAAACTTCAATTTGAATTTGGAAATTTGATCCTCGCACATTTGAGAAAGGAAAGGTTCCCAAGAAGAACATATAATAAACTGAAGATGAAGAAAATCGGACCATGTAAGGTCTTGAAGAAATTTGGGGCAAATGCTTACGAGATTGAATTACCCGATGGGATTGGAATTTCTCTGATATTCAATATCTCATATTTGTACCCATAGAAATATGAGGAAGCAAGGACAGGAAATGAAAAACCAGAGGTCCAGTGGACAAAACAAATGCCATTTGTAGAAAAGTCATAGATGGAGAACATACTGGACAAAATGGTTAGCAAGAAGACCAGGCGAAAGCAATACTTTGAGTATTTGGTCAAATGGAAGGGCCATCTAGTTGAAGACACCAGCTGAGAGAATGAAATAGAGATCCTGAGGCATGGACACACCATACACGAGCTCATGGACAGGAGCCCATGAAAATTTTCAAGCAAGGGAGTATGATGCAGGAGCATCTCAAGCGAGCCAACGCGGAGATAAAAGACAGTTGGAAAAGCGCCCAATGCAAATTTTGAAAATGTCTTGAAACATTAATGAAGTCATCAAGTGGAGGCACACTTGTAAAATGTAAATGGACCTTGAGTGATCCACTCTCGTCCTTAGTAGGTAGAAGGCATTTATGATAGTTAATGCAAGTAGATAGAATTTAATGCGTAGATTAGACCGTTTAGAATGAAAGAGGGAAACAGGATATAGACACCTTTATTGTGTATTGTAGCATAGAAGAAGAATGAGATTATGAGATTATGCCAATTGAGAGCATAGAGCATAGAAGAGAAGAAGCAGAGAGTTGTGTAGATGAATTCCATGTACAAAAGTTTTGGATTAATACTAAAAGGCTTTGATTCAGACACATGGTGTTCAAATATTCTCTGTGTATGCATTTTTAAATGTTATGCTCATGAATGATTTACTCTTTCTGTCATGCAATTGCTTTTATGCTATGTATGAATGATTTTTTGTTGAATGTTTGAAATCTGAGAGGAAGAGTAAGAAATGAGTTTCAATTGTTTCTCTATCTTAGCAAGAGTTCCTGCAAGTAGTGCAGTTGAATTGTCCGCAAGGAGTGCGTTGACAAAGGATTCATAGGTTTGTCTCTGAAAGCTCAGATAAGATAGCTTTTGTTCTCATTCCCTCAATAAGTGGAGCTAGGCACAAGATCCGTGCAAGGTGTGTGCAGGTCGAGTAGAGTTTCAGGTTTTGTAACCTGAATGAAGTATTGAGAGACTGCTGCTGCAAGGAGTGCGCAGAGTCGAAGGGAGTTCAACACTTGGAAGTGTTTTAAGGTCTGCCGCAAGGAGTGCGAGTAGGAGTTTTCTGAAAGACTCGAAGTCGTGGAAAATCTCAGGAAGGATAAAGCCTTCGCAAATTATCGAGGAGAAGCACAGGAAGTTTGTGCATTGAAGCATTGAGAAGGTGTCGCAAGTTTGTGTCACAAGTGGTTAAGTACCGTTGAAAACCATTTTGGTAAAAAGTTGCAGAAGTCCTTAAGAAGGAAAGAGAGGGACGGTCGGAATTCTCTGTGGAGAATTCGCGAAGTCCCGCTAGCCATCAAATCTCACGAAGGAGAAGGGGAGTTACGACGAGTGCTTTTGAGGGGTTCAAGCTTAGGAGAAGTAGAGCCATAGATTCCAGCCAACAGGAGCCGTTAGATTTACCCGTGTATTTCTATTTTTGGGTTTCGTGAGTTGAAGTCCCAAAATCTTTGCATCAGGATTCATGAAATCGCGAAGTCCGAAGTCCCAACGGAATGAAGGGTTGTTGAAAAGTCAACCTTGCGAGCGCATTGGAGTTTCGGTAAATCGAGTTTCAGGGAGTCGAGGGGACGAGTTGCTTGACATTGAAACTCCCGAAATCACGATAAGGAGAAATCCAAAATAGAGAGAGAAAAGGTCAAGTGTTGACTGTTTTTGGGTTTTGGAGATTGAGAGACAAGGTGCTTGACCACCAAATTCACAAAATCGTGAAGTCTAATCTCCCGAAGTATAAAGGGGGAAATTTCTCGAAGTTATTTGTAGGTGCAGATTTCCCGAAAGGGAAATAGGAGAGCCATTGTCGAGATCTCTTCGGGCCAGTGGAAGAGAAAAGATCCTGTGTACGTGGACTTTCGACTTGCGGGTTGGGAGGGCTGCATCATATTTAGTAAAATTCAGCTTGATGAGGAAGATGTACTTGATTTCATGTTGTATGCTAAGGTCATGCTGCAGAGTCTCTAAGAATGCTTTGCTCGTGATGTTGCCCTGTATCCATGAAAACTTGGAACTGTCTTTGGCCATGGTGGTGATCTTTTTCTTGTAATCGAACAAAGTCATTAATTTATCATTTAGGACATGTAGATCAAGAAGACCCTTTTTCTGTAAGGCTTCAATCTTGCTAAAAAATATCTGAACTCCAATGTCCATGTTCTGAGCCTTTTCCTCCAACTGCAACATTAATCCATTTTTAGTCAGCGGTCTTTTGACTTCAAGGATAGTTTTTGTCCTGTCTTCAACTTTTAAGTCTTCAAGCTCTTCCTTGGTTTTTGAATTCAAAAACTTGATGATCTCGTTGGCTGTCAAGGGCATCTCACCCAGATCTGTTCTTATCCTGTCAATGGCCTGCCTACTCTTTAACACTAGATCATGTTGCTCGAACATGATTTGCACCATGGGCCAAATTTCATTTATGGATTTTGAGATATCTGTCCATATATTTTCCTTAGCCTCTGCTAACGTCTTACCTACCACTGTTTGTTTCTGAAGTTGTTGTATTTCCTGCTTGAGTTTCTCTGATACTTGTCTCTCAATATTGTATCTTGTTTGGAAAGAGTACTTGAGTTCCTGTAGACTTTCAATCTCCATTTTTAGCCTATTGATCTCTGTTCCCTGTAGAGTCATTTCCTCCATGGACTTTGCTAGCTCCACAGTCTTTTCCAATGCTGTCAATGGAGTTGCTGATGTAATTTTTGTTGTAGTGGTTGTTGGCATAGCTATTGTACTGACTTCTGCAATGGGAACTCCACTCTATGGATTGAATTCCATCAGGGTCGATTGTTCCTTCTCTTTTATTAACTTTTCCAACTCTGCCACCATTTCCTTGAGTTGTTCGTTCTGCTGCACGATAAGTTTTAGCAATTCTTCTTTCTCATTTTCTGCTTCGGCAATTTCTTTGGCTTGTAAATCTTCTATTGGTGGCAATTTCATTTGTTTTCTTAGAGATGCAATTTCAACATTCTTTTTCTTTACCATCTCCTCTACTTCTTTTACATTTGAGGGATCGTACCCGATCTTGAGCACCAAATCCTCTAAGGATTTTAATCTGTTGTCATTTGCAAAAGAGGATATCTTTTCCAACTTTAATTGGGTCTAAACATTGCCTAAAGATACTTGTAACTTGGTTGTGGTAGATGAATCATGTGCTAATGTGGAGAAGACCATTTCTCCAGTCTGTCTGTGCAAATCCATCTGGTCAGCTGGATGGACTTGTTTGGTGTCAAAAACAATAGTTGACCTCTTGTAGTCAGTGATATCTTTGGGTTGAGACACCTGTGCTTGCATAAATGCCAGATGCATTCTTTCTTTCTCTGTGTCAAAGGCTGACCACAATCAATGTTGTGCTGTGGAAGTTTGCTTCCAAAACTGAGAGTAGGTGTTGTCGGTCAGCATCTGGTTCTTCTTTTTAATCATATTATATTTTTCAAAAATGCTTAGAGGTACAGATCCTTATGGAGTTTGGGTTGTCACATCTATCTCTGTCTGCTTCTTTGAAGAAGAAGTTGACACCACCTGATGTCTTCTTTCAATCACTGTGGTAGAGTATGGATCTTCCTCACAAGACATGTGAGTGGCATGAGTGGTTTTGGGTTTCTTGTTGTATACCTAAGAATCTTTTGTTGATACCTCAGTGATTGAAGGTGAATCATCCTTTCTTGGCATTTTTCCTTGGGTACCTATGGAGTGGTAGTCATTGAAAAAGAGACTGAAGGAGATTCCTATGGCTTTGTATCTAACATAGTGTTTGCTTCCCACTCTGTTTGGTTCAAATACTTTTCAATTTTTGGTTTGAGGGTGTGAGCATAAGGTGAACTTTTTTTCTTGGATATCATCTCTGCAATGATCCCACTAGGTTCATATCACCAAATAAAATTGGTTTTGAATTTCATTTCCTTCAATAATTTATCTACCTCTTCCCCATCAACTTGACTATTGCAAATAAACCGTCATATTTTCCCTTTAATCCTCATCTGTTGTTTTTTCTTTAGAGACACAAAATGGATGTCATCTAACGAATATACTCCAGTGAGAATATTCGAATAGGCACATACTTGGGCAACTTGTATGGAGCTAGTTCACATCCATACACTCTGATTTCTGTGTGATTCTGGTATATGAACCAGTCCTCAGTCTTTGCGAGATCCGAAAGGTGTATAACTCTTTGGATCTCCTTGTTTATCCTTAGCTCAGGTTTTCTACTAAGAATGCCTACAACTGGGTGATAAAAAAAATCAATGAATTGTTTAAAAGTGAACTTAGTGGAGCTTCTCCTGAGCAGCGACATCCATAAAGTGACTGCTTGAGGTTTTCCTTCCTTGTCCATCTTCTGCACGTGAAAGGAAAATTTGTCTGCTTGATAAAACATGAACATGTAGGCCAATATTGAGGAATACTAGAACATGCCTTCTGTAGGGAAATTTTCCAGGTGGTCATGCAGGTTCTCGGCCAAGAAACTGCTGTAGTTGAAATGGGTGGCCACTTTCTCTTCAGCAGAGAAAATGGAAAGGAAAGATAAGACAGGTTCATCCACCCATTCATATGAGAGGTAACCAAGCAAACAACACAGTGTTGAGATAATCTAATTTAACTTTTCAGAAAATATGGACGAGTGATAGGGAGGATTATTCTTAGGGAATTGGGCATCTTGGGGAAGGAACAACTTGAAGATTTGTGCTCTTTGCAGAAATGTCAGGTTCGGATACAATTCTGTCAAAATTTCAATTGTGAGGGGAGAACGGGGTTCAGCTCCGGGTACTTGCATCATCTGATCAATGGTGTCAGGTGAAATAAGGAAAAGGGTTTCTCCATACGAAGATACTATGGCTCTCTGATCAGGGAGGTAGTGTGCTTGGCACTTGAGGGTGAATTCAGGAAAGTGATAGACTCGGGGAAAAAGATACAAAGGAAGATTTGACAGCCAAAGCCCAATTTCATTGCTCTGATTAATGAAGGTGTCTCTGAACCACGACTGTAGCTCAACAAATTCGAATTCAGACCTAGTTTCTGAGATTAGATAGTCTTTTTCTGCTAATGGAATCTGGTCGAGATCGACAGTAGGTGGGAGAAAAGGATTTTCCTCTACATTTGATTTTTTACTTTTGGGCATCATTGATTTCCTCCAGTACCTGCACACTAAAAACACGTTAGTAGGCGAAAACTCTGGTTGGATGAGGTGTTGCAGAGGTGAAGGAAAATGAGTCTCTGATACACAGGAAGTGTGAATGGAATGGGAACTGACCGAAACGGGGTTGAATTTGAGAGAACG
Organism: Picea mariana; assembly: GCA_032191745.1. Classification (NCBI taxonomy): domain Eukaryota; kingdom Viridiplantae; phylum Streptophyta; class Pinopsida; order Pinales; family Pinaceae; genus Picea; species Picea mariana. The sequence continues at coordinate 17,326 of JASDQU011402621.1, read as the reverse complement.
GGTATCCATTGGGCGAAAAAGGACAGGTTAGATGAAAAATGGGTATGTGGCCAGTCATAAATGGCCAATGGGTCGTTTAGAGCGTGAGAGGGTAAGGTGAAGGACATCTAACATGTGAAGACGATTGACATGTAGACTGGTGATTGAGGGGAGAATGGGAAGATATGACCTGTAACGGCTAGATGGATGGGATGTGCTGATGGGGTCGTGACATGGAACTTGCAGAGGGTGGTTTTGGGATGTGATACCTAGCGATGGTGGTGGTGAGTTGTAAAAATGGTAGGTGGTAAATGCTTGGAGAGGGGGAGTTAGGGTGGAATGAGGTGATGTCGCGTTGGGATGGGGCCCACCTGGACTTGTCTTCATTCCGGAACCCACCCCCCCAACCGTTAAAGGTTGAACGGTCGNGGTCTGAAATCTTTTCAGAGCCGTCCATTTGCGCGCTGGAGGGGGAACCGTAGATCTAAGTGCACCTTTTACTTACCTTTTCGGACCCCCCCCACCATTAAAGGTCGAACGATTGGGGGGGTCTGGAGTCTTTTCTGATCCATAGATCTGGGTGCCAATAGTTCAGTCGTAGATCTAAACCCGATCTTTAATCTCCAGGGAACAATTCAATATATGATGCATAACTTAGGCTTAATGACTTTTTATGGGTTTTGTGCACTGCTTCTTTTGCTTTTTATCACCATGGGATTAGAAAAACATTTCATCATAAAAAATCATGCATTTTCATCGATCATCTTAGATGTTTTATTGAAAGGAAGTTGACTAACCTATGTCTTAACCTACGCATTTGCACCTTTAGCCCATCTTAGAATGTTAGACTAAAAAAATACTCTCCCTAGGGGCTATTTGACCAAGATTAGACTGTTTGGTCAAATTTATTCACTATCTAATCTAATTACTTAGCTAAGGTTAGACAGTTTAGCCAAGCTTATTCACTAATCCTAGATACTTAAATTTAAAATACTTGGCCATGTTTAAACTGTATGGATCAATTCATTATCAATTCATAGGGCTTTATCCTTTTTCTTTATGCCCTCTTTTTGTTTTTTTTTCATTTCATTTCTTTTCTTTTCTCTTTTCTCATTTTTTCTTTTTTTTTTTTCTTTTTTCTTTTTCTTTTGTTAAATGCAGCACTATCTGTAAGTCAAAAACACTAAAGGGACAAAATCACAATCAATAGTTGATCCTATAAATTATAGGGTTATAACAGTGGCTCCGCCTGGGGATGGTATCCTCCTTGCTTCTTTTGTTATCTGACTTGCTTTATTTTGGAAATTTTGATGACATTTTCAGTGTCTTAGGGCCTTCTCCGTGGGCTTCAAACACCTGAACAAAAACACCTACACCTAAAATACTTGTAAAATAAATGATATGTACAATGGAATGGAATGGTGATCTCTCTACTGAGGTGGCAAGTAATGCTTCAGCATCCTACCATTTATAGGTCCCCCTGGCAGGTCTGATCCATCACTATTAGCAAGTAGAAGATCATTATTTCCTCTGATGGCCTGAATGGTGTAAGGAACCTTTCACAAGCTATCAAAATTTCCATGTTTACCTTTATCTTCATTTCTTGAGTCCCATCTCAAAACTAGATCACCCAATTCAAAGTTATCCTCTTTGGTTCTCTTGTCATAAATCTTTTTAATATTTTCCTGGATCACTTGAGTTCTGTTGTAAACTTAGGTGGATCATTTGATTTATTCTTCGTTGGACATCATTTAGTTATTCTTGTGTTTCCTGCAATAGTTTCATAAACGGAACTCCTAATGAAAGGGGGAAAACTGCCTTGGTGCCATATACCAACTAGTATGGAGACATACCAATTGATCTTTTGGTGCTTATTCTGTCAACCCAGAGTGTGAAAACCAACTTATTATGACATGAGTTCTTATTTTCCTGTAGTGTCTTTCTGAGAATGTTCACCGGACTTTTGTTAGAAGACTTAGCTAGCCCATTTTCCTGTGGATAATAAGTCGTCGAGTGTCACAAAGTAATATGATATTGATTACAAAAATCTATGAGCCTTTTGCATCTAAAAGCCACTGCATTGTCAACTATAATTTTTCTAGGCCATCCAAAATGAGACAAAATGTTAGTTTCTAAAAACTTGATGATGAAAGAGTCGGTAGCTTGCCTGCATGGTACAACCTCGATTCACTTGGTGAAGTAGTCTGTGGTTGTGAGGATCCATTTATGTTGGCCCAAAGAGGGAGGATGTATTTCACCAATGAAGTCTAGCCCCCATTGTTTGAAAGGAGATTCAACAGAGATGGGTTTCATTGAGAGTGGAAGAAGCTTCCTTTTACCTTCAAAAATATGACACTTGTGGAAAGAAGTAACCTTTTGGTGAACGTCAGCAGACATAGTAGGCTAGTAAAAGCTAGCTCTCAGAATCTTGTTAGTTATGGTCTTCAGCTCAAGTGCCCACGACAGTCTCCTGCATGAAAATCTTGAAGAACTTTGTTAGCTTCATATTTTAACAAGCAATTAAGCAAGATACCACCAAGATATTTCCAATAGAGATTGCCTTCCAAAATACAAAACTTCAATGCTTTCAATTTAATAAATCTAGCTTTGGTCTTAGTCAAACCTGGAGGAGCCTATAAATTGTGGAGTACAAAAATGAGGTCTGCATACCAAGGGGAGTTTAAGAATTCCTTTTTTATGTTTGGAGTCACCTGCTCTTCTAGTCCGTCAACTGCAGCCAAAAAGTTAATATCTAAAGAATGAAAATTAGACTCAGCCATTAGTTTGGCCAAACCCTGTCCTTTGATTAGTTTATTAGGTTTTATTTCAATGTCGTATTCCAGAATAACCGCAATCCATTTTCCTCTTCTGCCATCTGGATTATCCTGGGTCAGGATATCTTTAACCACTGTATTTGGGACGTATGCAATTGTGTGAGAGTGGAGAATATAGACCCTAAAATCTTTTATAGCCTTTACTAGGGCGAAGGTTTGTTTCTGCATAATGTTATAGTTCAGCGCTGCATCTCTTAAAGATTTACTGAGAAAATCTATGGGTTGCTCGTACCCTTCACTGTTTTTCTGCAACAATATCGCTACTATAGTGTGCTCAGATGTGAAGGAGAAAAGATAAAAGTATTTGGTATAGTCTGGGCTAATCAGAACTAGGGCTTAGGTGAGAGCATGTTTCACTTGCTCAAATGACTATTTGGACGCGGTGTTCCATTTGATTTTTGTGTCTTTTTTCAACATATTGGTGATATTCCTGAGAAGTTCAGCCAAGTTTGGTTTGAATATTCTAAGGAAATTTATTTTTCCAATGAAAGATTGTATTTATTTGATGTTCCTAGGGTGTTCCACCTTCTAGATAGCTTCTATCCTACTGGGATCTATTTTAATTCTGTATTTTGAGATTATGTGTCCCAGTAGTTTGCCTTCCTCTAACCCGAAAATGCTTTTCTTAAGATTCAATGAAATCCCAAATTTCCTGCACTTCTCAAACACACGTCTGAGGTGGATAAAATGTTTTTCGTCAGATTTGGAGTAAACAGTTACATCATCCAGATAAATGACTATAAATCTCCCAGTCTCATCCACAAAGGAAATATCCATTGCTCTTTGGAAAGTAGCCCCAACGTTCATCAGACCAAAAGGCATCTTCACATACATGAAGGTTCCCAGGGTGTGGTAAAAGCTATCTTCTCTTGATCTTCTGGATGGAACAGAACTTAGTTGTAACTAGAGAAACCATCCAGTAAGGAGATCCTACTGGATCTGACCACCTTTTGTAAAATATGGTTCATTTTGGGTAAAGGGTAGTTGTCTTTGAGGGAGACTTTGTTCATATTTCTGAGATCTATATAGAGTCTGATCTCGCCATTTTTCTTCCTGTTCAGAACTAGATTAGAAACCCATTTAGAAAATCTCAAGAGAACTATAATCTTGGCATCATACATCTTTTTGATTTCCTTCTCTATCAGGGGAAGCAACTTGGGATTAATTCTCCTAAGTTTCTGTCTGAAAGGTTTGTGTTCTTCTTTTATGGGAATCCAGTGATGTATGATACTTGTGTCATAGGATTTTAATTCCTCGTAGCCCCAGGCCAAAACATCTATATATTCCTTAAAAAGTTCATTGTATTTAATTTTTTCCTCTGGTGGCAAGGATTTAGACAGTTTTATCATTTTGGGGTTTTCTTCTATTCCTATGTTGCAATATTCAACCTCTTTACCGCTCGCTTCAATTTTCATTTTTTTGGCCACGTTGTTAAAATTAAACAAGTCTTCCAACGAAGCTAAACCTCTAGGTAACACATTATTTTTCAACTGTAGGATATCAAAATCTACATCATTTTCATTCAATTCTTCGGCATTTATTGTATTTACACTGCCATTCTCAAAAACAAATTTATTTTCAAATTCGTCACCATTTTCTAAATCTATGTTTGTACATTCAAAATCATTTTTACATTGCAGAAAATCTTCAATCTGATCGTCATTTCCAAATACCTGCCAATATCAGATGTTGTCAGGAATGGTGGGTCTGCACTTCACCTCCATTGTGTACTTGCGAGTGGGACAAAAAGTGATTTTACAGGTAGCTGTTGACATAGCCAGTCCATCTGCGAGTATATTTTGTCCCCTATGCATCACCTGCAAGTCAATCTCAGTAAAGCATTGAAGAGAATCTAAAACAACATTCCTATAGGCTCTAAGTCTGGGATGTTTTGCTGCATACTCACCTTTGATTTGCTTGATAATCAATTCAGAATCACCCCTTACCATTATCTGCTTAGCACGAACTTTCTTCAATAATTTCAGGCCAAGCATTAAAGCCTCGTACTCAACTATGTTGCTAGTACATTGGAAGTTTAGTTTATAAGAATTATTCTTGGAGTACTTTGATTTGTGGTTATGCATCCACACTCCGGCTCCAGCTCCTTATTTACGCATAGGACCATCAAATTACATGCTCCAGAAGTCTGGTGGCAATTCCTCATTTTCTTCAATCATGGGGTTTCTTACATTGACAATTGCTTTATCATCCTTTGGATCAGGTGCATCATCCTCTAGTTGTGTGATTTGTTCTTCAAGATCACCGTTGTTATATAGAATAAAATAATCTAGGTCAGAGTGTGCATAATATAGTAGGTAATTGTGTGACTTTTCTCAACTACTGACCATATACTTCATCAATGTTTCCCTCTAAAGTCTTCTATGTTGACCGAAAACCGGAATGGTGGCATAGGACATATCTAGTTGTAGGGTTCCTCTCAATTTAGCTCCCCAAGACCTTGATAGAAACATACCATACTTGGGGGGAATATTTTCCACAACGATGTCCATCACCAAACGTTTCGCCAAGATTTGAGCCAAGGTGATGCATAAGTCTTTAATCAGGCCTATACATTTGACCTTGCTGGAGTCGAAAGAATGCAAATATTTGTAGGGTCTGGTGACCTCAAGTCCCAACTTTTCCATCACGACTTTGGGCATTAGGTTGTGAGAGGTACCTAAATCTAGCATAGCATTGTGTAATATCAGATCGTGGATATTTAGGCTGATGTAAAAAGGGGCCACAACGCGATTATCAGTTTGATCGTCAACTTCTGGACCAAACAGGAGCTCATGTCGATCATCGACAAGGTTTACTGTGTCAGAGTGGTGTACAGATCCAACATTCAAGGATTTGGTACCTATATCAGGTTCGATGCTTAAAGCTTTTATCACTTGAGACCTGTAAGAGTTCTTATTCATCAGCTCGGAGAGAGGAATGGGAATCTTCAATTTTGCTAGTTCCCCTTCAAGGCTGAAAGGAGTGGTGGTTTTTTTTAAACTCTGTACTTCTGATTTATCGATAGAAACTCTATGGACATGTGCACCTATTTGAATGGTTGATGAAACTTCTGTCGGACTTGTTCTCTTAAGAATTTTTGGATTTTTTTGCGCAAGAGATTCAACATCATTCTGCCCAGGGGCTTTCTTGGGAAAGTTTTATGAGGTTTTCTTGGTTTCAACAACCTTCTTCGGAGAATTATCATTAGTCTTCTTATTACTCAAGTTATACTTCCTGTGAACCTCCATTATAGCGTTCTCAAAGGCTTGTTGTTCTGTTTTCTCAGCTTCCTCATTTACCTCTGTTTGTGAAAGGAGAAACATTTCATGTTCTTCCCGGGTGACGAAAATAGATTCATGATCATGATCATGATCACCCATTAGATTTATATGAGTATCATCAAACTCATCAATTACTTCCTCCCCGTCATCAACATAGTTTTCCTGGAGAGTTGGTCTAATATGCTGATCAGGTCCCCTTTGTTCTCATTGATCTCTAGGATCTCTCTATCTAATATGAGGTGGATTTCTTCTAAAGTTCGAGTTTCTGATTTGACGGGTGGCTTGGTTCTCCCTAGGTGGGTTCCTGTCAGTTATAGTGAGTCTCTCCATCATTTCTCCATAGCTCTGGCGAGAGAATCTAATTTGGCATTTGATGAGGAAGTAGAAGGTTCTTCTTTGATGGTGACCCTCTTTTTTGTTCTCTGCCTAGCCCTTCTAGCCAAAAGATTTACTCCTACACTGACGCCACTTATTTTCATGTCTTCCAGAGTTGTTGCATTTCTTTCCCTTAATTGATATGACATGTCAGCATCAAAACCATCAGGGAACTTTATTAATGCCAAACCTTGTGGTGGTTTGATTTCAGTCAGGATAACATTATATAGATTGTTGAAACGAGTGCAGTAATCCTGCACTGTCTCTCCTTGGTTCCTTCTAATGTTCTCATACTCTGACAGGATCTGGAGAGGATTTTTCTTTACTTCCCACCGGTCAAGAAAATTCCGATGAAAGCCAGCAATATCGGTAATGCTAGCAGCACGTAAATTTTTGAACCATTTTTTCACTTCTCCAGTTAGGCTTTGTGCAAATAATCTTATTTGCACATCAGCTTCATCTACTTCCTGCAGGTCAAAGTAATCATTCATTTTGTCAACATGTTGTTGTGCATTCAAGGGACTAGTACTATCAAACTGTGGGAGTCTAGTTTGATAATATTGGGGCATGTCATGTAGAGGAGAAACCAATACCAATGGAGCATATATTGCTGCCATGATTGGTGAGGGAGGCTAAAAAACAAACTGAGTGATAGGAGAGGTAATGCCTAAAGATATAGAAGATGAAGGACTTGGAGGAATGGAATGACCTGGTTTAGTTTTAGCAGAAATTGCAGCAATAGTTAAAGCAGGAAGTTCGACGGATTGCTGAAGATGGATTTTGTCTAAGGCTTGACCAAGATTTCCTACTAGGTCTTCGTGTTTATCAGTCTCGGGGTGAAAACGTTGATCAACTTCAGTTCTAGGAGAAAGTATCTCAGGGGTCCCAGGCTGAAAAACAGTTTGGTCTAAGACTGTTTTACTGATAAAACTGTTGGATTTTGTCATGAAAAGACTTGTTCGAAAGGGTATTTCAGGTGCAAGGTCTGGAAGAACAAGTAACTTTTTTGGGATGGAAAAATACCTTGGAAGTGGGTTGTTACTCCTAGAAATTTATGCAGTATTTTTCTTCCTGAGTAATCTTTCGGGGTTATCTATTACTATTGCAGGTTCTGGGTCAGGATGAGATCTGGTAGAAATTCTTTTGGGAGCCAGAACTGTTGATTTTATTCTTCCTTTGGAGATTTTAACTATTTATATACAAACTTTAACAACCTCTGAACATTATTTCTAGATAAAATTTAGGGTTTGTGTTTCTTCCAGAAATAAAGTTGTCTTTGTTCTAGGGGAAAGAAAACAAGGGGTGGAAAGTTTGTTCAATTCTTCCCCAGTGGAGTCACCATTTATGTTATCACTCTGTGAATTCCTAGAGGTTGTTGTGAGGTAAGAAGAAATTTATCAGAGGTAACCTTAACCAACCGCTTCAAAATTGGGAGCTAGCCCTACCAGTTTTAGAGAGGGATCTCTCTGTGAGTTTTAGATTTGTTTGGATTTTCAAGATTTTAGGCTAGTTAGAAAGAATATAACTGAGTTGTTTGTATTGTTTTTAAATGAAATGGCTGAATATCACTTACACGTTCATTGGGCTATGGGGTTTGTTTTAAAAATATAGAGGTTAAATAAATCTTTTATAAGATTCGTTTTACAAGGCGAGATAATGCTAATGCTAGATTCTTTAGGAATAAAATGGTGTATTGTTGAAAAAGGTGAGATATCAGTTAAAACAAAAAAAGCATTTAAGAATTTCTTTGTTATAACATCATAAGAAAAACATTTAAATCTATAAAAGATTAAGAACAACGTACACAATGGCAAATTCTGCAACTTTA